>JAQGCL010000592.1:0-12596 GCA_034699605.1 Isotomiella paraminor
CAGGGAGATCTAGTCTTTTAGTGTTATGACAATTGCAAATTGCAACCGGTTGATGGATCACCACAATGCAAAACGTGAAATCGTTTTTAAACCCGAGTCATGTGTTTAAGATTTTGAAATCAACAAGAAATGTGAATCAAATGTAAAATAAGCAAATACAGAGGGCAATAAAATGCCAACAACTTTATGAATTATGCAACATGAAAAATTTCGTTTGATTGAAACTTCCTGACGGTAGCACACAAAGAGTTTTAAAGGGCCTCTCGGTGTTCCCATCGTTATAGACTCATAAGTAATCCAGTTTGGTGATGGTGTTAATAAAGATTTAAAAACTGAGACTGAACTGTGTTTCTAACAAACAATGATTCTCCGACCCAATTGTATACCATCCATCATTGCCATAGACCATTAATGATTAGTAGCAACGTTATGTCTGAATATAATTCTGCCTTCTTTTTCAAAACGTTTCTATTGCAAAATATGGACATGTTTATGGACATCCTCCAAGTTGGTGGCAACTATTGTGAAGGAGGATTCTGCGTATGCGCTCTTATTTATTCTAGCAAATGACGTCAAGCTAACCGGAATTGTGCCTGGATATAACGAAATTAGTGAACTTAAAATGAAACGTTGTAATTGGGTGGGTACCGCAATTTCCTCAATTACTACAACTTAACTAACGAGGCAGTTGTAGACAGAATAATTATCGCACAACCGTCGTCAAAGTAAATTTAATCTCTCAATTTAACTGTATGGAGAGGTCGTTGTAGATCGATTACGACTTAATCAATCGAGTTAGGTTATCAGTACCTCGTCTAAAAAACTTAGGTTTCTTCAACCATTAGTTAAAATTAATGTTTTAATGGTCAAACGGCATTACGTGCTAATTAAAATTTACGACCTACAATGGAACTCAGCGACTCGGCGTTTATAGCCAACAAGAAATGTCTGCCCAAATTCGGAGTAGGAGTTCCACTGTAACAATTATTTGTGTGATCTCATCCTATTGCAAAATTCCAACCGAAAGCTAGGCTCCGTTCACCACAACGGATTTCAATTAAAAAGGTTGTCCAATCAATCATAATTTTACGATCCACCCCTAACAACTGTTACCTTGAATGTGCCCCGTTTGCAAAGTAATGTGATTTGTGTTTGCACCTGTCACTGTAAGTCTACTCTCCCGTATAATTGAAATCCAATCATCGTTTCATACAGAACTACATTCATCCCATAAGACTTCTGCTTGATAAGTTTTCAAAAGTGTATGTAACAACTTTGTGTGCTACCGTCAGGGAGTGCAATCTTTTATAAGTTTCAATCAAACGAAATTTTTCATGTTGCGTAATTCATAAAGTTGTTGGCATTTTATTACCCTCTGTATTTGGTTATTTTACATTTGATTCCAATTTCTTGTTGATTGCAAAATCTTAAACACATGACTCGGGTTTAAAAATGATTTCACGTTTTGCGTTGTGGTGATCCATTAACCGGTTGCAATTGTCATAACACTAAAAGACTAGATCTCCCTGTTTGTTTCCACCACCATTGAAATTTTATGACCATGTCGTATAAAACCTTTTTACGCCGATGGAATGTGTGAGTTGTGGCTACATCTACCAAGTTAAATCCTGTAAACAACCCATCCACACTTCACCATTGCTTGCTTTATGGAAGGTGGTATCAGAGGACAAGACTTTTAATTGATTTTACAAATTCTGTAGCAAGCATTTTATCCGCTCCTTTTTCTGATCGTGGGAGAGAAGGAAACTAGTTCGCTCCCCGTCCAATGCAGTCTAGGACGAACATTGCATTAGTTGAGTACCAAATTTTGTTCAGTGTAAGTACTCCGATAAAAAATGCATTCTACTCTAATTATTTGTCTTCCTCTGTTGCAGCTTCCTTTCGGACGGTAGTAATGGTGTTCTGGACACAAGTCAAGCGGATGTAGATGGTGTATTATGTTACATCCTTTGCACAAGCAAATTTTCAAGGATGAGGAAATCAAGGCGGTTGTTAAATGGGAAATTCCGGTTTACGGCGGTGATGATCCCGGTTGGATACCTCTAGGTACCTCTAGGTGAATACCTAGCTATCATTTAATGAAAGCAACATAATTCCATTATATGAAACGGTTTGGTGCAACGCGGCGACAGTGGGAATGTCGTTCTTACCTCCCCAATCGCCCAAGCAGCTGTTATGTTCTCATATTCTCAAAAAGTCATAAAATTAACATTACCAGGTATTGCCAGGAACCCCAAATTCTCAATTACGAAGTATTGGGAGAAGTCAGTTTTTCTCCATTAAGCTTGTAGAGGGAAATTCACCTTGGTCACCAACATTTTTCATCGTCCCCTCCCTGTTAAAGGGCCCATTGCAAAGAAATATGCATGTGACCCTTCAACCCTCCCAAGAGCCTATCACTGCAGAAAGTTTGGTTCGGAAATTCCAGAATCACCACGTGACAATTTATTTCCGCCCACCCTTCCCTTACATACAAAATGCGTAAAAAATAGGCAGTCAACTATACAGAGATAAACAGGATCTCTACGGTCGAACAACGGTATTTGATGCAGGACAAATAATTTATAGTTAGGATCATCTAACAATGGAGCCTTGTTGGTATGCGACATGAATCCAGGGTTTAACACTAACAACATAGCTAACTCAAAATTAAATCAGCATCATTTTCGCAATTCTGGTGGTACTTTATGGGCAAATTCCCCTAACCACTGCCGTGGTGTCGGGTGACTGTTCATGTGTTTCTCAAGTTCATTTTTCGTTGCGAAACGTCGAGGGCATTTGAGGCAGGGGAACGGCCTCTCCTCTTCCGGAAGATGGGTGTTCAGGTGGGATTTTAAACCGCCTTTGAAATAGAGTCGGGAACAAATGGGACAATGGACCCTCTAACTTGTGAACAGTCCTTTGTTAGTGTGGATAGTATTGGTGTCCTTGCGGTTTGGAGAAGGATGTGCTGTTCCTTGACCCTGGCTTGATGCTGTTGAACTGGAGGGACAGAGGTTATTCTTGCTCTGAACCACAGTTGCCACAATCTCCTCCTCCCCTTGTGACTGGTCACCGTGTCGGTTTCTGGACCCAACGTCCTCACCTGCCAAATGCTCTGTACACATAGACAAATATGGTACCACTGTCATGTCATATTCGACGGAAACCTTTTTGGTTACCAGTATGGTTTGCTTGCTGCTAACGGCTTCCCAGTCTATTGACCGAAAAATGGACAACTTCAAATAATTTTGCCGATGGTAGTAAAGGAGGGACAACCTCCAGGTATACTTCAATCATTATTTATGTCATTCAGATACAGATTAGTTCAAGGTAGATATACGTATGCTAATTGTTGACGCAAGGTCCACCGAAGTCAAACTACGATAAAACCAAATCCACTTTCAATTACAATTATATTTGGTTCTGATATTCAAAGAGTAGGAGGGAAACCCATAACCCATCAAGTGTACGAAGTGCAAACAATTCCGTCCGGTGCAAATCAATTTCTTAAAGCTGAGTGAATTTTTTATAAGCTTCCCCACGTTGGCAACAACTGTTTCGTTAACGAAACAGCAGACTAAAGTGATGGTGTCGAGGTTAGGAAGTTTCACGATGGGGTCTCCAAGCAGTTCGTGCAGGTTGAAGCCATCCGTCATGTCAATGTACTTGAGTTGAGTTACCGCCGAGAATGAATGGATATGACCACGCCTGTACTCCACTAAGGATGGATTAAGGTGAATATCGGTCAGGTGGCCCTCGAAGGTGACGGTACGTATGTTTGTAAATACGTGAAGTAGATGTAGAAAGTCTTCGGTTGCAGGAGTGCCCTCTATATGTATCTCATGAATATGCGGCAAACATTCAGGCGACAAAGCATTAAACGTTTTTGTAAAACTGATAATTCCAATAGATTCAAACGTAACATGAGAACAGTTGCAAATGTCAGCAACCGTCGCATCAGTCTCAGGATTGTAGTATATTCGACAAGAGCTATGATTTGCTATAACTGCAAGCGACAATGAGTGTTCCCCCGTGAAGATCGCCCACATCGACAGCCCGCCAAATGTGACTACGACAAAACCAGATGCGGCAATGGCAGCCACCGCCCCTGCAACTCTGTTGTGGTCTTCCGTCATCTATAAATTGAAAAGAAAAAATAATGGAATGAAGAATCGGAGCTTGCAAGTACCTACCCAACTCCAACACCCTTTGTGGTTGATACCATTCGAGCCTGTAGTGGTTCCTATCGGGTGCCCATCATTTACAAAAACGGTGGGGATCCCGGTGAGACCCTCGGCCATTGGAGGCTGTTTTCTGTCGTCTCTCAATTCGTTAAAGTCTACATCCGCATTCAGCTGGCCGTCCATAAAACCGGGGCAGAATTCGTCAGTGTCCTCTGAAGATGGTCTTAAAGGGTGGTACAATTCCCCTGTTGTCTGATCCATTTTGAAAGTTGTTACACATATACTCGATTTTCTTCCATAACCAGCCTTTATAACTGCATTTGGCGGCCACCGACTTGCCAATTCATCTATAAACCATAGGAATGCTGATTTATACTGTATCATTACTGATGACAGATTCGTTGTTAATACCTGCCGTGTAGGTATCTCCCGCTAAACGTAAATCGAAGCACAGATAGCCAATGTCGCTTTGAAGTGGATCAATTCGCCATATCCAATCGTTAAGCCATATAACTAACCTGCCATAGTGGGCCATTCCGAGACACGTTGCAATTTCATGCACGCTTACAATTGGTTTTTCGAATCCATCGTATGACAAATAGCCCTCGTGGCCGCAATCATCGGTAATACGATCACTTTCTCTTTCAAAATCCATGCTGTCACTTTTATCTAGCTTTGCTCACTCTAAAGATTTCTGTTAAACAATTGAAATTTTTTGCGTGTGTCGATATTGTGCAGTCCAGTGTATACGCATGGAGTCGTGGATATGTGTGTGAGTGAACCAAAACTGTGACCAAACTAGTTGGATCGGCATAAATTAACCCCTCTCCATCTAGAGCGGTCGACAGCGTATTTTACCTTATCGGTTTGTGCCTCCACTTGAAACTCAAACTTTTTGCTTATCAGCATTGGAAAGTTTTTACTTACTTTGAATGTTTACCATTCAAACTACATCCGGGTGAACTAACCGATGGAATCGATATTAAATGAGATCGCAATACTTCATCAACTGTAAATGCGGAAACCAAAACAAGGAAAAATATTTACATTTCCTGTCAAGAAACATTTCCTTGTGAATGGCCACATGAGTATCATCCTTACTCCACTTTGGAGACCCACTTTTTACGAATCAACTGTGTCGGGAAGTGCCGATTACAAATCGTTTAGTTTTACTTACTTTCCAAAAGTAAGAATGCGGACAAGAAGTTGGGATACTTAGTTACTGCTAGTGGCCAGACGACGGGCTCGCAAAACGCAAACGCAAATTAAATGATTGACCGGACCGTACAGCTATTAGAACTGCGGATACAAGTTTGATAAACATACGATCCTAGGCAGGCAGTATTATAGGATGGAAGATCAGTTATTCGTGCAACCCGTTACATTCTACGAGGAAAGTGCTAAAACCTATCGGTCCGCTCCCGCTGTGCAAAATATCTTAACTAGGGAGTCTCAAGAATGTAAGATTCTCACGGAAACAGAGGAAACACATCCTGTACAATTTTCGGTGGAATCAATCCGTCAGGCTGGTAGTCACTTATTCCAAGTCGACGTCCTCCGGCATATAGTGGAAGAGCAACAAGGGATTGGGGTTTTTAACAAACGGGTTACGATAGTTAGGGTTAGTGAAGTCGTATCCATACTTTGCACGGATAAAACAATCCACACCAAAATCTTATTGTTGTGCCAAACTCTACATTTGAAAAACATCGATGAGCTTGCAGCTTTAAGTCGAACAGGTCTTTACGAGCAATTGCATTGGACCCTGGTCTCCTGGGTTTCCGTCACCAAATCCCATAAACGCACTATAGAAAGGTTTTGTGAGCTCTTGAGAGTAGACGATTTGAGGCTGGAGTATTGCGCAGGTACATTGTAGTTCAGCGCATATTTATACATCTAAACTCATTTGTGTGGTTTCCATCACAGAGATAATACAAGGAAGATGGACACCTGAAGCTGTTATAGTATCGGAGGAGGTTAGCGTTAAGCTATCATCAGCCCCTTGCACGACTACAATCCATCCGCAAACGCATTTCAGTCACAAGGCCAGAAGTGACCAATCTTTGCTGGCGGCTAGTGGAACGCATCGGCCAAGCACAGATAATAGAGGGAATGTATCTGGCTACGTCGGTGACCTTACCTTGGAACATTTTTCTGATGCAACGTGTCGCGCTCCTCCGAATATGCGCGAAGCTAAACTAGAGCAGACTTTCTGCTGGGGGAGGTGCTGCTGTGCGTTAGGGATTATACTATCAATTATACTAGGCTCCATTTCCCTTGTCCCAGTATTCAGTGTCCAAATGAACAAGTCGTTAACTGATGATACCGACCCGCCTAAAAACGCTACAGCTTTCCCCACACGAAACAAAAGCTTCGACATTGTATCGGAAATTGGTACACCAACAGCAGTTGGAAGCATGACTCAGAAGCCAACAAATGAGAAAGGAATTAGGCCTTACGTCATAAAACACAACCTCGATAACTTCAAACTCCCACCGTTGTTTGCCAAACTGGAATGGTTAGAAATCCAAGGGCCGATTTCCATCCGAAATATTGGGATCTGTTTAAGAGAAACTAAGCATTCTCTCAAGAAACTGGTTCTGAATGTCGATGAGATTTGCAGCATTGGCAGTGCCAAAGCAGCACGATTTCATTCTTTGGAAACAGGGCTGTCAAATACTACCTTCATTTTTCGTCAGTTGAACACCCTTGTTATACAGAACGCCAATAACTGTCCGATATTTCCTTGGAATGGGTATATTATTAGCAAGTCGTTGGAGAAAGTGATCATCACCAAGTCGAATGTCATTGGGACAAGTTATGAAACCCTTTGCGGTTTGATTACAGATCACGGTGGTTCAATCAAAGAAGTAACGCTTGAACAGTCTTCCATTTCTCCGGCATTTGCAGCATTCGCGTTGGAGTTTCCTATGATGTACGTGAACGTAGATTACAATAGTAAAGAAATTGTTAAAATTTGACGAACAAATAAAAATGCAAATAATTGCTAGCAAGCTGTAAACGAGGTATCTCCTTGCATTAATGTAACTGATGATAATAATTGAAGTAATGAGTTCGAGGATAAGGGCAACAGTAGAGCGGGGATATGTGTTGTCCAGTTCATTCAGTTAAGGTGCACACACCAATGGTTCAGGCAAAATAAAAAGTACTAATATGAATAATTCTGAAGTAAAGAGCAATGAAGGATGTCATCTTGTGTAAGGTGCAACAAAGATAATTCAAAGGGCGACACAATAACTCCGAAATGTTGTGTTACAACACGGGGCTTATGTCCCTTTCTGGTTGTTTCCTGGGCACCACATCCCCCATCCTCTTTTTACTATATAAGCTCTTTGTTTGCTTGTGATATCATTCTTTTTATTTTAATTCTTGGCGAGGTTAGGTCAGAGACCTGTAAAGGTTACATAATAATGTAACCTAGCAGCCCATTATAAATGCCAAGACTGCGTTTCACAGGACCCTTAAAAACTTATCATAGGCATAACTCGAAAACAGCTTGACATATCAAAAAAATTAAAGACGCAAAAACTGGTATACGTGCCTTAGTTGTGTCGTTTCAGTATCCTAAAGCATACAAGTCACTCCTGCATATACAACATGCCATTTGAATGCAGATTGTTGTCGTTTCAGCACTTTCTAATGACGAAATTTGCGTGTACTATTTCTAGTTTTATAGTTCTCCTAAAATGTCGGATTCGAGTGAAAAAAGTATGAAAATCGCTTCAAAATTGAGAATGATACGGCTATTTTAAGTTGCTTTCTTAAAATAGTGGATTTGCTAGGTTGCTTTCATGCAAAATTATGATATGTTTTGTCTCTAAAGTGCTTTATCGCTTCTTAGCAAGTAAAAACTAGAAAATAAATAAGCTAAAAAAAGCAATCTTGCCTCGGTTGCAAGTACAAACTTTAAAACAAGGTTCCATTATTCCATAAATTCCAACCTCGCTAGGGCCATGACTCATCCTTCTCTTCTATCTATATATAAAGAATATAGAGCATTTTAACTTGTGGAACCTCCTCCTCTGCAATGGACGGATGGATTTCGATGAAATTTGAAATGAAAAAAGTTCAACTAGTGTAGAACATACATCAGTTCTACAATGTTGAAAAAGTGGTTTGGTTCGAGAGTGACATCGATTTTTTGTACAAATGCACCCTTGAAAACCGAAATAAACCCTTAAAAGGAGTTTTCGGCATTTTGGTTGGTCTTTTGGTCAATGCTTGCTCTAAAGGGAAGTGGCCCTAGCTAGGTTGGAATTTATAGAATATTTGAACCTTGTTTTAAAGTTTGTACTTGCAACCGAGGCAAGATTGCTTTTTTTAGCTTATTTATTTATAATTTCAAGACATTTGGTGCTATTATACTATGACCATCCTAAAATTAGTCTGGACGATGCCATTAGGACAGCCAGTCCTTCATAGCCCTATATATTACCCATATATAACTTTGCCCTGGTGACTCTTAAACTGTATTTATCTGCAGTGGTTTATGGGCAAACCCAAATAATGATTTCCGTGCATGGATAAGGAAGTATCGTAACTTAAAGCAAACAGTGTCATACTCTTTGCTTTGAGATCGTACAAAAACGACATGAGTTTTCTCGTCAAATATTGAATATCAAATCTTTCAAAGTAAACTTCCCGGTTTATGTTTACTTGGGGTCGATTTACTGTTTACCATGTGAAATGTACGAAGATGGACACATATTTGCCCCCAGCAACCGATATCTGTTTTACAAGGGAGCACCATCAGAGTAATCAAACTGAAAGTACAAACAGAAACCAGGAAATGGAGGCAGTGACCAATTTAAATATACACGGAAATATGAACGTGAACGACCGTTAAGCATTCCATCAAATACGGTGTATTTCGCCGTGTACAAAGCATTATAAGGATAAGGAAGTGATAACAATTACGTTGGTGAGTCAGGAAAACAGTATACTTTTCGTCAAATTTCAGTTCCTGCTTGTACTTCAGACCAGACACAGTTAATGTTGTATGAAGCACTTCAAAACATGGTTATTGGTAGATTGACTACGTGAGTTGAATGAGCAGTCGTCTGCCTACCCAAGGGCCCATAGAGCCCTGCGTCATAGAGATTGAGAACATAGTGGATAGCCTGGTTCATCATCCAAGCTTTCGAGGAAGTGCGTCAAACGGGGTCTCCCAGGGATTGGCATCATCACATGCTGGTAAACACTTGCACCAATTAATTTATCCTGCTCATGTAAAAAAGTGATAGTGTTTGAAAAAGATTCGTATGCGCATACGAAATTTCCTGCCGAAACCTAGCAATCAATTTTCGCGAAGATGGCTATAGCTAGTAGTACATTCTGAACCAGTGAAGAATATACGCTAACCAATTGTCTTCTCTGCCAGCAGTGGTGGACACTTTCAGGGTTGCCAACATCCTAGCTGCCGATTCCCGCTTGCTTACATTCAAATTATATGAGCTTGGTGGAAGCCTTTGTGTGACCGAAGACATCACTATCGGTCATGGAACAAGTTTAACCGGTATTCAAATTCTGAAACATATTCTCGATGCCTGGGTTAGCAAGAACGGATCAGAAGCCACTATTTCTTCGCTTGTTGACATTTTGAAATCCCTGAAATTGAAAGCACTATCTGGTATTCAGTATATTTTTACTTAATGCGTTGGTTATTTTCCAAAGCAGTTAATCGAATGTGCAATTTATGAATAGAAAGTCTGTCGGGGTGTTTCGGACCTACAACGGCGGTTGTATTTCAATGCTTCCCGGATCCTTTTACAACACCGCGTACAGAAATGCAGAACTTCTACTCTCAAACGTACGGTAACGGACCCATCGTGACACCACATCCGAACCAACCCAGCAGTTTCAATCCGCCGAGTGGTCCGTACGCGGGACAGGGAAACATCTTTTCCGGAAGCACTTTTTCCATGCTAGAAAAGCAGCCCCACGCCCTACTTTTCAATCGTACGGAATGTACTCTAAGTCATGAACTGATGACACAGATGAGTGATTGCGACTCAGAGTTGACGGAACGGATGTCTCATGCCAGACTTCGAAGCGGCTTGCATACCGATAAGATTAAAATCTACCTGCATAACCTCCCAGAGAAAGGACAAGATGAGCGAATTGTTAACCAAATTGTGAAATCAGCAAGGATTCCAGGTGTTGCAGATATTGATTTGAAACGGAAGCAACCAAGAGTCGGCGGTTGGTGGAATGTTGTAAATTTTTCCTGGACGAAAAAGACTGAGAAACCGAAGCCACTTAAGGTAAAACTGAGAACAAAGAAACGAGGGGGAAAGTCATTGAACAAAGCGTTAATAATGCAGACAATTGAGAACACTCTTGAATGTAAAGCGTTCAACGTGAAGGTTAGCGAGGAGATCAATCAAAATTGTTAAGGTTGTACTAGGTTGGCTAAACTAAATTAGTTCTCATTCATTCGTTAGTTCTTATTTATTTGACTACGGTAATTTGAAATACAGTTGCAATCACACGGTTGTAAGTTTTCAAGGGTACAAATGTGATGACCGAAGGCAGCACAATTTCTTACCACAGAGCAGATGCCCCAGATGTTGTTCAGAGGATTAAATAAAATATTAAAATAGAAATCACCCATACTGATCATTGAATGAATATATCCAAATCATCCACATAGCTTCCTTAATGGCTTGTTCTACATTCACAGCTCCTCCATCTCACAGATCTTCTCACCTCGCTTCCGCAAGCCTCTGAGGAAAGATGACTTTGGAAATGGACATCTCCAAACCATTCAAAACCGAATTGTACCTTCCGACAGAAGAAAATGTACGTCTAACTGTCAACCACGCTGTGACCGCTGTGGAGAAATGGAACCAGGGCGGGGTGCACTATTAATGGTTTTGTCATCATGAACTCTGTTGATGAATTCGAAAAGTTTCCAAACTCACTAATACCAGGTTTCCAACTTTTTTTAGTTTTGAAAATTTTTTATGTCGGCGAAATCAGCACGATGGGCTTGTCCCTTATGGCCAGTGGGGTGGAAATTTGGAAATCAGGCCATTGCAACTCACCGAACGGATTTGCATACGTCGAACGTATCTCTATTAAACGTTGCTAACACCATTGGTTGTAGGCTTCGCATTCTCGGCAGCCATAAGTCAGTGGGGTGCTTCGGAACTCGCACGTCTCCATGCCATTGTAGACGACATCAATCAGGGCCAACGTCCATGTTGGCAGCTGGGACTTGGATGGTGCTGTCTCGTCCTTTCTTTTGAATAGCTGACAACATTCGACAGATCCCTTCACCTGTTCCATTTATCATTTGACTTAGTCAAATTTCGGAACGACGCAAACACAAGAAACGAAAAACATAAACGTTGATAAACATTGAGTTGTAGCAACATCTTCCAAGAAAAAACCGGTTCATAATGATAATTTTTATCATGAAGCAATTAGTGTTGTTATGTCAACTCTGTCTGGCCGTTTTATTTTACATTGATAAGTCACCTTTTATTCATTATTATGGCAGACATGATGATTGTAGATGTGGTAGGAACAAGTTCACAAAAGACTGTGGTTCTACACCGTCATTCATCAACCTCGCGTTGAAAATAATTACAACAAATTCTGAAAGACATTTCTAATTTTTTGCTTCGAATCGTTCATACAATTTTGCAGGTACTATCGTGACATTCAGACGGAGACGTCGCTTCCTGAAGATAACAACAGTGATGTGAGCCAATGTAGGGTTTTGCAACCAGAACAGAATGTCAGTTACATAAAAAATACAATAATAATCGGAATGAATAACTAATGCTCCGAAAACAATAAAAACTGTTGGAATAAATTGTAAATCAAACATCCACGTGCTTACACAATGCAAACTGTTGAATCCCTCAAACATACAAACCGACTCGTGTTACATTATTATTACAATGAGCTTCCCAACAGGTTATTCATTCAAATGCATGGAAAACAGGCACGACGCTTTGTACGTAGATAGTATGTAGGATTGTAGCCCGACCGAACTGCCTGCATACAAGGTTTGTGTATAGCACAACCAGAACCAGATTGAGTTGATACATTTGCTTAGTTTGATGTATCCAGGATAGAGAGAGAGAATGGGGTAGTGAATGATACCTATAGTGATTGCTTGTGTGAAGTGAAGTGAAGAACCGGCCGGGGTGTTGAGCAGAGAGATAGAGCGATGGAAGCGTTACAGTGGTACTTCTTCATTTCATTCCCCTTTTCTACGATGCATTGTATGTATCATGATGGTGTCTATACGGCGTACCACAAACAGCTGTGTGGCATTGAGATTAGATATACTCGTATTTACCACAACCACATCTTTGCTCACTCACAATAACTTATAACTTGTACTTTTGCATCTGCCATCATCTGCTTCCTCCT
>JAQGCL010000593.1:0-12591 GCA_034699605.1 Isotomiella paraminor
ATCCTTACCACAAGTATACATGTTCATGTCCAAATGGAACCGTGGCCCATCCGCACTCCGGTGAACCCGGTCATCTCTCGTGTCTACCTTCGCATGGGTCCTACTGCTTCAATACACCTGTTGCAAAAACAACCAAATTATTTTTAAACTGCAACCGGTACTCGGGACTTGTATGTAAACACAACCGATGCGTCTGCATTGAACCGACTCTGGTTTTCGACAGGAAGTTAGGAAAGTGTGTTAGTCCGCTTGGTGGCTATTGTGGGATAACACTCATGGCTAATTATACAGTTGGTTGTGCTCTGGCTGCAGAATGCAAGCCTATTGGAAATTGCAACCTGAGTGTATGTTTAAAGCGTTCAGCGAAGGTAGGGTTGCAGGAGTGACGCTGCCGTAGATTAGAAACTGAAACATTCGTAAAAATGTAGTTGAATAGTAATTGGTTTCGGTAAATTAAAGGTGGAACTCAATTTGCCATCCAAATATCAATGCTCCATCCGTATTATTGCATCACTACGCTATACCCTGGAAAGATCTACCATCTTGTCATACACAATGATAACTATTCTGCGCTGTCTTGTGCACTGGTGGCCGCTTTAGGTAACCATCTTGTGGTTATCAAACAATTTGAAATTATCTATGTTGGGTTCAGGAGATGGGCCGTATCCGATAACTTTTGAAGACACCGTTTCCGACCGATGGGAACGCATAAAAGTCAGTGATGGGGACCAGGCATCCAGTTGTGGGGTTTACTTTCAGCAATTACCAGGTTCCTCCTGTCATTCAACCCTGCAGCCTGCGACGCAACGTGCTGTCTGGAAGGTAGCAAATTGGGCCCTTGTAAAGGCCTGACTTGTGCCTGTCTCAACTCCACAGCTCCAGCGAAGTATCCTCCAGGGCACTTGGGTTCACCTTTACCGTTGGAAGAAGAACCCAAATTCAATCATTCCGATCCCCCTCTTCCAGTTTCGGAAACGGTTGGTTAGTCGTCCACCACGTCCCATTGTGTGTTTGATGCCAAGAACGACGGTACATTGAAAACATTTAAGATTATGCTTTGGTAATTTGTTTATAGACAGAACTAAAATTTAATATTAATTAGTCATTTTGAAACATAAGTTTAGCAAATTACGGGGAACATTTGTCCTAATGTTTTCATAGTGAACCAAGTGAAATTATTTCCATCATTCTTGATCCGGGCAGTTATACAAAGCGTTGATCCTCCTCGCATCGGCTGGGCTCATTGAAGTACTCAGTTCAATATTCGGAAGTTCCTTGCCACTTTTGTCCAACATCGTCGGAATCACCCCATCCTTGGATCCCGACGTACTGGAATAAATCATGATTGTCTCCGTTGTAAAATTATCAAAAATAATGTTTCCAAACGACTGTAGTTTATCCCAGTTGGACTCTTGTCCCGGGGTGATGTTGTCCCAAAGAATATCCAGGTAATCGTCCCTGTCACTTCGAGTGTGTTCGTGGTAGAAGCCGACAGCATGATTTAACTCGTGGATTATGACACCCACGCTTGGTCTGCAGGACTCAGATAGCCTGAGACTTAGCTGCTGTCCTCCAGTGTGCTATTGCAGGGAATTTTAGCAATGGGGTATTGAATGGCTACTTGTTTTACCTGCATCCCAACAAAAGAATAGCATTCGTTCCCCGAAAAAAGGTGAACGTAATCCAAGTTAGATGGTGTCCATGGTATGAATCGTATACACGTTCTGTTGTGAAAATCCATCATCGCGGTTTGTATACTTGGTAACATGTGGTCTAAAAGAGTCGAAAAAACATGCTACAAAAACGTTACACAGCATTACTGAAATGGAAATCACCCAAGCTTTCGTCAATGTAGTACGGAATTCTTCCTGAGGGCCAAAGTCTGTATGCGTTGGGTACGGCGTTTCTAGGACGCGCAAGGTCTTCTCGGGGCACCAACATGTCATCCCAAAACGTGTAGTCGGCTGGGATGTCCGGGATTGGTGGTTTATTACTTTGTGCAAATAAATTGGATTCCGTCCATTTGGCAAGGTAGTCTGCAACATACGTGCAGTTACTTAGGGGTTTACAACAGTCTTTAGTACTATTCGCCGTTGCAATCCCGCCATACTGACAACGCTTTTCGTAGGCAAAGTCCCATCCAAGAGTAGCCGGGAGGAGTTGGCATCTGAAATACCGGGTTCGATCCGTTGGATGGATGAATGGTCCTTCGGCTCTACGGATGTTACAGTTCCTCTCTTTGTCCGGCGGGAAAAATTTTCCCCTGCAAGATGGTTTGTCACATTGGGTCGAGGTTTGATTGAAGCATTCCCCCGGTGGACACGCTTCCTCCCACGCGTAAATAGCTACGCCTGCTTTTAAGCTACATTGATACCATCGATTTGGGAAGTAGGGATTCCCATATTTTCGATCCACTCCGGAAGAGCAGTCGTGCTCTGGAAGGTCGTTGCGAGTGTAGCGAAGCCAATCGTTAAAATCGGGAAGAGGAATGCTCTCGCCACGGCAGACGGTGGACCACCCTTCAAGAGTACAACAAAAACATTCTAAAATTATTGATAATTCTAGATTGGGCTTGGAATAAGGAAACAGAACCCTTGACCTCTTACCAAAGATAATCAATGGGGGGAATAATTGTAAGGCGAACATGTTCAGGGTGACAAAAACAATTGGTCTGGATGATCGATGTATGAATCACACCAACTGTGGAGTCTTTGTTGGTGAACCGATCTACCGATGTAACGTTTGCCAACGTCAACCTGTTTAGCACCTGAATGAAAAGGGCTGAACAATTGAATCTAAATGACGCACATCCATGTCTGTGCAGATTTGGTTGTGATTTAATTTTCTGGTTGGACTTATTACTAATAGGAAACCATTGTAATTCAAATATCCAATGTTTCCCAATCACGAAAACATGATCTCACACGGCACAGAATTCTGAAAGTAACAATCCAGCGATTGGTGGTGCCATATGATTCCTTGCAATGACAAAGGTGTGACGCAAGGAATTAGATAATCATATATCAAAATGCATAAAACATCCACTCTGTATTCTCAGTCTGCACTTAACGCTCTTTCCAAGAAACCGAAAGCACTCTATTGACCACAATGAGATCCACTCTGTACTGTCTCATGGCACTAATGGCCTTGTTTGGTAAACATGTTTTACTCAAAGTTGTCCATGAACTCAAGTTTGTTAATTTGTGCAGGGTGTGGGAAAACTTCCCAAACTTTTGAAGCAATGGTTTCGGATCGTTGGGAACTCGTCAAGGCCGGTGATGGTGGTGACAATGGATCCATATGTGGGGTAGCCGGCCAACAAATTCCAAACTCCCCTTGCAATTGGGACACATTCAAACCTTCAGCTTGTGATGCGTTGTGCTGCATCCAAGGAAGCAAATGGGGAACTTGTAAAGGTATCATGTGCACCTGTCTGAACTCCACAGCTCCGACGAAGTATCCTCCAGGATAGGTCAGCTCACCTTTGCCATTATCTCAACCATCCCGACTTCCAATTTCATCCATATTTGGATAGTTTTCCAGTATGGTTTTGTTTGTAATGTCCCAAAACTATTAGATAATTCAGACTTGGAAAATTATGCGAGTCAAGAAAATACATTTTAATTTAGATTTTTGTCAATGATTCTTAGCTCATTTTTTCAAAATCTCTTGATACTAAACCAAATTAAAATAATTTGCATCGTTCTTGATTATCCCACACCGTCATTTAACTGATTGGTTAGTGCATCATAAAAACCTAGCTAAATCTAACAAACCTTGTAAGTCAATATTGCATTCCTAAACTTCATAATTAGTGCTCGAGTTGACATAATTCTTCACTTGAATTAGTTTTGTTTAAATGATGCAGTCACCTTAATAACTATCGATAAATATATGTTGTGACTGTCATCATTAAAACATCCTCAACGTTCAGGAACCAAGACATTAATGTCTTGGTCCCGGTTCTGTTCGGTTCTCGGTTCAACAAGGAGTGCCGTCTAGCAGGAAGCTAGCATATCCCGACACCTTTTGCCAACAAACTGGTACACAAATGTTGTAGCCGAACAGATCTAAGAAGTTCCTTTATAATTTAAAAAATGTCCGTTTTGAGAGATATTGTCATTTATTCCACTCATTATCTACCTTTGCTCCCTTAAAATAGCAATTTATTTTGTGATGACTATTGATCTGGTGTTTTCTTTTGTTAATGAGCTTGTATCGAATCCGAAATCTACGTGTCAAAAAATGCAGTCATAAAATCTTTCTGTTTGAGTATTTTAAAGCATGCACTGCAAAGTTCCGTACGGGGAATATAATAGCGTTTCCCGTCGTACGTTGTAAAGAATAATAATCCAATACGCAACGATCCGGAACATTTTACAATTGCCCCTCAAATAACGACTTTGATTATTGCTGCAAGATCGTTGTGCCGTGTTTGCGACCCACTCCTGTTCGGCCAAGGCAGCAAGGAGCAATGCAGCGAATGACAGCCACTCTGATGATAGGTCTGCTGGGATGGATGACGATAGGAGTGCTAGGACACTGGGGATCGTCCGAAAATCCCCAACTGCACCGCATTCTAGACGACAACAATCTTGATGCCTTCCCCCAATGTTGGCAAACGGTGATTTTTAAAAAGGAGGGAAGAAATGAGTTCCATCCATCTGGTTACCCAACCACAGTTTGGGAATGGCGACTAGAGGAAGGGCTCTACTGGAGCAACGGCCCTGGCCCATGGGATCTGAAGGGTTGGAGATGTGAGTTGTCCCTTCTTTCAATCTGTGAAGATCGGGGTTCCGCTGGAATTTTGAATACTTCAATGGCGGAGTTTGTGGGCCATTTAATAGAACTCTACCAAAGGAGCAATTTGGGCACCCCAGAAAGCACAAATGAATTTTACCTGAATATTGGTAATTTAACCTCTAACGATAACGAACGAGGGAGGTCCCGGGGAATGGGTACCGTAATCATAGTCATCCCCTGCCAGGCCATGGGTACATCTTCAACCTGGAACATTTTGGAACACGATGGCAGACCTCTTGTGTGGGACGTTGATTGCAACTGAAGCAGTCACAGCCACTCATCGGCATTCCTCTACTTCCACCTCTGTGCTCAGTAGAGGGCATTGTGCGTAGGGATCGGTCACCTGGTCCTCTTCTGCTTCTATCCTCGCAAAGATATCCTCGCATGACACCAAAAAACGAGAGCACAGCGGCAAGGTTTACACTAGAACTCGGTGAAGTCCTCCAAAATCCGATCAGTATTCGGATAGTCGGAAGCAATAGAAGGGCCAACCGCCTTCGCTTGCTTGTGACCAATCACCCACTTGTGCTTCAATCCATCCGATGAAATGTTCAGGATATAAACAAAGCTGAATATACCTTCACGAAAAAGGAAGTCGTTTGTAGAATGTGGTTATATCGTTGGATGAAGGAGATCCTTCGGGACAGGCTGAACCAGTCGTTGGTCCCTATTTATACATCCATAACAGATATTCCTCGTATGGATGCGTGGTATGATCGTGGAACCCCTAAAGTGGCTGCCGGTGCGCTGACATACCCGACGTCAGAGCCCGATGCAATACCCTATGGTACCGTGGGGAACACCTATTTGTCTTGTGCAAAGGCGCAAAGCTCCTTCCAGTACGAAATGTACCACAGGCCTTTCATGTCGGCCCTATGGATTGGACTTGGGGCAACTGTCCTTAGCCTCTGGGTTAGCATTCTGCTCTGGGAACGCATCATCCTGAAGCGTGATGACGTCGACGTTGGAGGAGTGATGCTCCTCCTTCTAACTTCCTTGGTGGAGGACTGCCCTCCCATGCCAACTATCTTCACAAGAAAAACGGTGTTTAGGATAACACTTGGACTCTGGTTCCTCCTGTCCGTCGTCCTAAGTGCCGGCTACATTGGAACCGTTCTCAACTTTGTGAATGTCCCTCCCCCACGAAAGCCATTCGACCAGTGGACCTCCCTCCCTTGCATGAACGCGGCAAATGTGGATGTTAACTCTTGGGCAACTTGGAAATCGAGAAAAATTGAGTCCCGGGGCCTCCCACACAGAAGAGCTCTGCGCCAGGCCGTGGAACGTCGAGTTAGGGAGGATTCCCATATCCAGTGTGCGGAAGTTTACTCTGACCCAGTGTTTGACGACGAAGTAGCGTTATATATGACGAGGAAGAAAAGAGGTTGTACATTGACTAATTTGTTTAACATGTTTCTATATCAAGTGAAAGACACCTTGAATGACCTACGAAATAAAGCAGAAGCCCGTAAGAACTTTGCTGACTTGCCCAAGTGGGAGCATCGCGTACTGTATGGTGTGTCGCGGTTGCTTGTCGGTGTCAACAGGGTTCCTAGATATCGTCTGGGGGATGTTGGAAACGTTGACCACTATTTGTCCCTGGTGGGAAAGGCCATGGACCCAGTGAAGGAAAAACCCTTGGCGCAGGAAACTGTTGCCCAGTGCAAAGCCTCCGCTTGGGCCTACCTCCGGCAGTCATGGGAGATGGAGGATGACGAATTTGAGTACTTCAAGAGCACCTTCCCCCATGCTGCATGGTTTAGAAACGTGGACGAATGGAGGTTGATTTCCCAGGTTGCATATATTTATAGTAACCCCCCTCACGGTTCTCCCATCCGCTCCTTCCTTCGACGGATGATGGACACGGGGACCTTCACAAAAGGCGTAGATGATCTTAAAGCGGAACAGAGATTAAATACCACAACATTGAAGCGGAAACAACAGTTCTCAGTGAGACAAGGACCGGAGCGACTCTCTCTACTTAACTCCAGCGTGGCTACGACCCTTGTCCTGACCATCGCTGCCTTGGGTCTGACATGTTTAGTATTCTGCATTGAAGGTCTGCCAGAAGTGTATGCATCCTTGGATCTAGATCGTATGATCCGTTTTCATCGACAATTGGTGGGCGTCGGGTTAGCAACATTGGCAGCCGTTTTTGTAAAAAATAGATCATAGTTGCAGTCATTGAGGTTACAATTTAGTAAATTATACTTGTAAGTTGAGTATGTCCCATGTAGTGGAATAAAATGGTAATGGCAGCAGTGGTTCTATTGGTTCAACCCGACCAGTTTCTAATTTATTCATCAGGGGTTTTTTGCTTTTCGTTTTTTACAAAAACTACAACTGTTTTTGTCCCGATTTCTATTCTAATCAGTTTTTGTTTTCTTTCGGAAGTTTACTTTCAAAAAATATATTTTTAGCTATCTCCAATAGCTTATGCGTTTACTTCAATTCCCCCAGCTGAGCATTTGACTGACGATCCGTCGGTTCCTTCTGCCAACACACTGCTTCTCTCAAACATGCATTTCACGGCTCTCCTTCAAACATAAGAAGATCACTGATTTAATCAAGAGAAGGACACCTCAAACAATTAGAAAAAATGTCGCAGTGTCCCACACCCAAGGGGAACATGGCACCCTCGTCGTACATTTAGATAGGAACGAAGACGTTGAGTTAGGAAGGAGGCATCATCATCAGCAGCATTACATTGTCCCTGCCGGCATGCTCAAACTGGTTCCTACGATCTTCTCTTCTTCCTTCTGCAGACCAAAACCCCTTTTTCGTTGGTCAAACTACTCCATTCCTTCTGGAGATAGCTTCATAGCTCTTTTACATAAAGGATTATTTATAATTTAATTTCTGTTGAGACGGGGGTTTAGCTTGTTTTACTTAAACCTTTTTTGTCAGAATGTAAAACCCGAATGACCACAATTTCTGTCTTCTCTAATTCCCAATCCCGACCAATCTTGCCCCAATTCTGGAGTTCTCTGCTTCAACCTCAACTTCATGCAATGAGATACCGGTACCTTCTGTTGCTTTCCCCTCTTGACCCGCTTAGAATGAATCAAAGAGAGCAAATAAGTAATTATTAGCATGACTATGTGGTATATTTTATTGCACAAATACTTTATAGCCTGGGACTCAAATGTGCACAGCGAGAGCCTAAGCGACCAGACTGACTCAATATAGTTTTCTTCAGCGTTGAAATAATTACGTCGACAAGTGTACGGCATAGCTGGTCGACTCTATCTGCGGCAACCATCCATCAGTAGACATTCCGCTTGATAGGATCACACAAATTTGGTGATATCGTCGTTAGAACATTTCGAGAATGACTTCTGTCCCCAACCACCACCATAGCCCATGATCCCATAAAAATATGCATCAAACCATGGCTTCTAGAAGAATTGCCTGCAACTGGAGCATATCAATACAATTTTAAGTTAATCGATGTGGAAAGAAGAATAGTGATGTTAATTATCATAAATGGACAATTCGCCTTTAAACTTCTATATATTTTAGAATATTTTTAATTTTGGAAAAGTTTAATTTTTAATTTAATTCTGTAAAAGTGAAATGGATATTATAATCATATTCCTCTCTTTTGAATAATGATGTTTTGGGTTTGTTTTATCATCATATCTCTACAACCCCACGGAGATTATTCGCTGACACCGACCTCCTAGAGGAAGTACATGATATGATCCTACGCTCCACCAGGGTTTGAAAGATAAATGAGACGAGGTCGCCTACAACTTTAAGGCCTGACAAGTCAAAACCACGTGGATGTTCTAGTCTGGAAAGAGGATCCTTTTGCCACCCTCATGCTTCCGCCCTGTGCAGCTCGTTGCCTAAATGAAATGATCACTCCGCTACAAATTTGCGGGGACAGTGGATACAGACAACCTGAAGTTAATCACGGCTTGGAAACGTCAGTTGGCGAGTAATGGAGCGTGGAACCGGAGTCAGAATGGAGGGATGTGAGAGAGGATGACCGAAGCCAGATCTCTTCATCGCATGAGGTGCGTGGGGGACCATTCTTCACTTTTGAAAACAGCATCACGCTTGTCTGTCTGGACAACACGGTGGGTCTAACATTCAATTGGTTGGCGGCTTGCAAAGATGCTTGATTGAAAAAAACGTGAGGCATGGTTCCTCGATGGATTTGATCATGTTTACCGCTGATTATAGATGTAATTGTGTCGTTTTTTAGCTCTCCAATAATCTCCCTTAGCTTATGCGTTTACTTCAAATGTACTAGCTGTTATTGGGTATGTCTTTCCGTCCGTCTCTGGTCACGTCGTCCTGCTGCTTTCATACATACATTTCAATGCTCTTCGACACAGTGCTGAAGGTCACTGATTTAATGAACGGAAGGACACCTCAGACAATGACAAAAATCGTCGCAGTGTCCCACACGCAAGGAGAACATTTCACCCTCTTTGTACATTTAAATAGCAACTGAGCCGTTGAGTGAGTAAGGAGGCAGCATCACATTACCTAAACGGCATTACTGAAACCACTTAATACGATCTTCGCTTTGATCTAATACGATCTAACCTTTTATTCACCCTTCAGATTTTCCTTTTTTACTGACTCTCACTCATTTCGAATTTTCTTTCCAATTGCAGAAGAAGAGATGGTGCGTCGTGAGCAGGGAAAGGCTAGACGCCAGAGGAAGGAGAGTCGCTGACAGCGAAAAGGGGACGAAGGCCAGCCACGGAGGGACGAGAAAGATACTGCGTCAGCGTAGAGAGAGGGAGGAGGCTCGTCGTCAACGAGAAGAGCGACGATGGCGTCCTATTTGTAGGTCTTATCTGTCTCACCGTCAACACCGGGGGCACATATAGAACAAGGTGAGACTAGTAATGTGTTCCTTCCCTCCATCAGACATTTGCTATTGACCCTTCATTCTTCTTTCTTCCTACTCCTAGTGCCCAGGGAGGTCCGCAGTGAGTCCACCCCACACACTCCTGCCCCGCGATGAGCAAGCAGAAGACGGCGACGAGAATACATCCAAAATACCGACATATTTATTCACCAGTACAAATTACAATGGCAACGGCAACTGTAATATTTTGATCTCCTTAATTGCAACCCTTGATGGTGCTTATCAAGATAATTTCATTTTGATTAGTCGATTTCAACTCATGCTGTCACTGTATCCGAAACAAGTGCTACTGGAGTTACATTGGCTGTTTTGTGACCCCGAAAGGACGCGGCAGTGGTATTGTTCCACGGATGGGAGTTTGCCCCACAGAATTGCCTACAGCAGTACCATTTACTACACCCACAACCCCGAATCCAGGACCCATCAACACAGGCACTTCTGTCATGGTGCCAATTATTATCCCATTGCTTTTGACACTTGCAATAGGCGATTTAGACAAATTGACAATAAAAAGTAAAAATAAAAAAGAAATGCCAATATTTGTTCCCTTTGTAATGTTCTCGATTATTTGCAGTGATTGTGCTATCTACATTCTTCAGATCCAGATTCTGCCAATTCTTTACCAGACGTGCTGAGATGATTCGTGACAATAAATGTGTGGGTGGTGTGTTCTTCAATCCTGTTTATGATGAACCTCCTGTGAAGGAGCGCCTGGAGGCAATTCAACTGAGTCGGATAACCAAAGGACGTGGCAGCAACTCGTAAATCCGTTAGAAAGGCCAAGGCGACTAAAACTACAATCCTAAGGAAAATATAAAAACAAATTTCTGCCCTCAGTAAAGCGGGGGCTCAAAACTATTAAACCAGATGATGTTCCGTTTTGCCTTTGTCTCCTTCTCCTCTCAAACTTCTCGCTTTGTTTGCTTGAGCGAGTGACGGTAGTCTGAACTGCTGAAAGATTGCCTCAGTATGACAATTGCATTAGTTTTATTATTTCCTACACATTTGATTAACCTACTTTTTCAGCTTTGAACGTAATTAATCTACAAAATGTGAAGCACTAACTAACTTTCCTTTATACATTTCATGGATTTAACATTTGTACAGAATTTTTTTTACGGAATAAACAATAGGCACAGGAGTTACCGTTTGTTATAGGCAACTTTTTTTGCATCAGCGTATTTAAGATAACCAGTCCGGACAATCCGGCAAACAGCACATCCTACATCTCATACTCTATCTTAATTCTACGAACTTGATAAATATAGTCACATTTTGTTAATGTTGTTGGTGATTTGGTAGTGACGGTTTGTAAAGTTGATAAAGTTGCTATTGTATAAATGATGCTCATAATGATGGTTGTGACGAAGACGATTCAAACAGGACAGTTACACTCGTCATATATCTTATTGTATCTTGAGGAAGTAGAAATAAGTCTGGGTGGAGGGAGGTGGGTCTGGAGGATGTCTTTTCCACTGTTAAAATAATAATACTTTTAATGGTTTTAATACCATATTGGTTTTATTATGGGCACAGCAACAAGGATAGACAGAACTGTTGTCATGTCGAACAATACTACTACTTAGATACTCAACTTTCACGGAATGAATGACGTAGTCGTGTGTTTTTATTCCTGGATATAGTACACTGTCCAAAAGTGTTCTCAATCTCAGTTATCTCTTTCTTAGTGTGAGTTCTACTTTCTCGCTCTCTCTTTTTACACTGCATAATGAAAAGAGGAATACTACTTTTTTCTTTGCTTTTTTCTCTCGCGTATTGCAAAAAAATTGTTGCCAACTGTCACGTCAAAAAAACCACAAACAAACTTTTGTAACCTAACCTAGCCTAACCTAACCTAACCACCTTGAACAAGTTTTCCTTTCTTTGCACAGGTGGTATCTTTAGCATCTTTGTCCTCAACCCTAAGGCTTGAGTTGGGATCATGAATGCAACATATATGTGTGTTAGTATGTTATGTAACACCTATCGAGGATGTAGAAACCATTTCTGCCCCACAGGGGTAGCCAGTGACAGTCTGTCAGGGCTTATGTACTACTTGCGGGGGAGGATGAGATACATGTCAGTGTCATGCCTACACAACATTAGTGTCGAGAGAACTGAATTAGGAGGAACGCCGACATCGATTCGCTTTGACCCCTCGTCTCCCCAACGGCGGCAATTCTGTTTGTTGTGGTTTTTGCCTTGCCGAAATTGATGCTGTACTTTTTGCACTCGGTTTGCCACAGACGAAACCGTCTAGAACATGAGGGTTATAACGATGCAGAATTTTGAATACACACAAGCAGAACTATTACTGCTCCAAAAATAGGGACCTACATTAGATAATATCAACTGCTACAATCTCTTATAGTGTTATCACTTGCCGAATCTTTGAAATCCAATTTAAAGAACACTGAATCCCCAATAACGTGTCTATGACAGATTAAGCAAAGGTGAAAATATTCTCCGGTATCTTTGAAAAAACTCCCTAAACAGTTGTTACTATCTTTACTATTTTTACTTCGCAGGCTTGTGCTGCTTTCATGTCATGACTTTCAACGTTCAACTTTTCAACAACGTTAGATATACCAAGTTTGTCGACAGGGCTTTAAACGTTCACAGGTGTCTCCGTCGAATTCATGGAAAGACTTTTCCCAGCAGTAGTGTCAGGTCAACATGAGGACCAATAACGAAATTTTGTGAATCCGTCTCGACTGAGACTAAAATCCGTCGAGACTAAAATCCGTCTCGACTGAGACTAAAATCCGTCTTGACTGAGACTAAAATCCGTCTTGACTGAGACTAAAATCCGTCTTGACTGAGACTAAAATCCGTCTCGACTGAGACTAAAATCCGTCTTGACTGAGACTAAAATCCGTCTTGACTGAGACTAAAAT
>JAQGCL010000594.1:0-12590 GCA_034699605.1 Isotomiella paraminor
AAGAAGTGTTTCTTATGACAGAGTTAAAGAAGGCTATTTGCACTGCCGGCACAGTCATGTCTGGGGATCAAAGGACTGTGATCAAGGGGAACCCTTCGCAGTACGTCAAGCTGAATGTGGGAGGGTCCTTGTACTACACTACGATTGGGACGTTGACTAAAGTCCCTGAAACTATGCTGCAGGCCATGTTTTCAGGACGAATGGAGGTTTTGACCGACTCGGAAGGTATAGTTTCTTGTCTTGTCCTAGTATTGGTGTGTTACATTGCCGTTTTGCTTTCTTTTGCTAGGATGGATTCTGATTGACAGATGTGGGAAACACTTTGGAACTATTCTGAACTATTTGAGGGACAATGCTGTCCCACTTCCCGCAGGCACAACAGATATTGAGGAAATTTTAGCTGAAGCCAAGTTTTACTGCATTACTGGTCTTGCTAACTTGTGCGAAAAGGCACTTGAGAGTCGAAATGCTGTGATGAACCCAATTTGCCAAGTCCCATTCATCACCTCGGAAGAGGAACGGAAGCAATTCATTGCCAATGCCACCAAACCAGTCGTTGAACTGCTCATCAACAGGCATAATAATAAGTACTCTTACACAAGGTTAGCAATTCTCTCTTGATTGAATTTTGAGATTTGAGAAAGATGTTTATAAAGCTGGATTATTTATTTTCCAGTACGTCCGATGAAAATTTGCTGAAGAACCTGGAAATGTTTGATCGTCTTGCACTTCGCTTCAACTGGCGAATTCATTTCATCAAAGACGCAATCGGACCATCAGAGATTTGCTGCTGGAGGTTTTACGGTAATGCCAAGAAATTTGCCGAAGTATGCTGTACTTCAATCGTATACGCCACGGATCGCAAACATACGAAAGTACGTGGGGTCTTTATACTTCGATGACTCGCCAATTAACAGGATAATCATATCATCGAATTTTTGTGCTCAGGTTGAATTCCCAGAGGCTAGGATTTATGAGGAAACGTTAAATTCATTCCTGTATGAAAATCGCCCCGGTCCGGATCAAGAGTTGATGAGAGCTACTTCTGGAAGGGGTGTGGGCGGTGTTACCAATTGCACATCGGACGAAGAAGAGGAGCGTAGAAATAACAGATCTGCAAACACCAAGGCTAGACCGTTCTGAGCCGGAGTTAGGACCAGTCAGTCATATCACTAAATACCTTATTGATTGGCAAAAATACTCACAATCTCACCTGTTAAAATTCGCATCTTTACCTGAGATGAAGTAATGTAAAAATGTAACGTTGATGATAGTTTAAGAATACCCGAACGTACAATCCCCCGTGTCCTCGTTTGTTCTACTGTGTAGTCGCAGGAGAGTACAGTTATTAAGTGTTTGATATACAACCTCAATCCGAAATAAAAGATTTCACACAAACGTGAATGTTTTTTAAATTCATTGCATCAGTTTATTCGTATTCCGTTTGTTCCTGTGTACAGCCAAAGTAATAATAAGAACAATAATAAAATTAAGTTATATCACAACCCCGCAAACAAAATACGTACAGGCAAAATGGCGACATCAATTGCTCAATTGCATTTTACCTTAGTCTATTACATAAAACCTGTATTATACCGTGACTTAAATAAAATGTGGCATTCTACGATCCCAAATCCACCTACTTTTCCCTTATCTTATCTTCCCCTTCCCCTTGTTCCATCCCGTGTTTGTCCTTTTGGCTTAAGTAAGTATTCATGCAAGTCTTGCACCACTATCACTAAATGCACGTGTGAAGTGAGACAAAATATACCAGCGGAGATCCATCCTTCGTAGCTTAATTATTGTATTGTACATTACACTAATTTGTTCATTGTGACGTTTTCCCTAAAATGATTAGTAGTCAGGTGTGTAGCAGTGCCGTGTAGCGTGACTATTCCAATTAACAATGCACGCACAACTGGCTTTTAATTGTTCTTAACATGTGGCTTCAGAAGGCAAATGTCGATACCACTCGCTTGTCTAATCCACAGTAACCAAACAAAACGTGTTGCGAATGACTATAATGAAAAGACAGACACTACTGCATTTTTGCACTATATCTACATCATCCTTGTAGGTTCGAGTAATCAATGGCTCTGAGATTCTCCCTATTATATATAGGTAGCCAAAGTAACCCTCGCTATGAAGTCAATTGAAGAAGACCTTTGCAGTGAGAGTTTACGAAGGCATGGTTTCACTAAAGTTGTCATCAAATGATGCAGTAACAAATCCCTGCTGTTGAAGGACAAAAAGCCGTTTCTCCACAGCATCCTTATCTGTAAGACAAAAGGTACAATTAGACATGCTCAATACTATTAACTTGTAGGTAAGTATTTTAATAGTGCCTACATTTCAGAAGCAACTGCTTCTCCTTGTCGGAGTCAACCTGCTGATACAAACTGTGCAGCAGAATCTGAGCGGTTTGATACCGCTTGCAACATTCCGTAGGATTCCCAAACAATTCATCCAATGCGGCTGACTGACACTAATGTAAAAATAATTACTTAGTTAAAGCATGTCTCCCATCAATTCGGCCAGGCCAACTTACAACTTCGATAGCATGGTTGTACAAGATTCTATCAGCATTCAGATTCTGCTGATGGATCAGCATATTTTGTGGTGTCTGAGAGCAAAGTTTTTTCGTGGCTGCAAAACTCGTCTTGAACCTTTCATTCAACTGTGACACGACCTGCAGACAAGAATCTACAACGTTTAAACTTACAATACACTTGTGTGGGTCAAGAAGAAAAGTATACACTGGCCAATTCTTACCTTCTTGACAGCAGCCGAAGGTCTGAGACGACTCTCCTCCAACTCGTCTTTAGCTAAACGAAGAGCTGATGACAAGAGATGAAGTGTTCGAATGTACAGTACAAGTTGTTCAGATTTTCCAATAAGGAAGGTGGCACTTCCTGACTTGCTGAACCCTTCCTCATCCCTGAATGAGAAATTCGATTATAGACATTGTAAGAATATTAAATGATAAATTAAATTTTACCTTGCAGATTCCTGCAGTTTTGAAAACGGCGTCCCTTTGTTGTTCGCCAATTCAATAATGCAATCCACTAATGCCAACACAAAGTTTAACTTTGCCAATGTTTGGTTGTGTTCCTTTTCAAGCAAAGTTTCTTCCGTCAGTTGCGGAGGTTCAAAGTTAAAAATGAAGTGGTCAGGAGGTGGTGATGCAGCAAAAAGAAATGGTGTGTTATCGAAACTTGTTCGACGTGGGGAATCTCCACTGTTTAGTCCAGCCGAAATTCCGCAGTACTGTACGAGAAGATTTGGAGGAGAAGCTCCTCCTGGGGACATGTTCCCTTGTGTAGGTGTGAACTGCACTCTCGGAGGGGAGAGGGAACTAACGTCCGGCTTCCAGCTTCCTATATTTAAAAAACAACTTCCTCAATTGATTTCACCTTTGGTAATGTTTGTTAACACACTCTACTTACCCTGTTTTTGTTTGGGTGTCGACGGTTGATTCTCAACAGGAACATTGGAACTTCCAGGGGAGTTACAAGTCGTTGTATTCTTATTCACAGCAGGAGAGTTTGCTTGAGAATTTGGTTCACTTTTTCCATGGGGCACTGGAATCGGCTTTGACTTTGGAATAGGTGGAACCACTACAAACCCTGCCGTTTCAGGGGAAGAAAGCAGTTTTTCTTCTTCCACTGGCGATACTGAACTTGGAACAGCAATAGGCGCCGTGGCCAGAAAGGGGTGAACGAAGAATGCATTGAAGTCTATTCTTTCCTTTGGGTTTCTCTTCAACAAATTATGCAGCAAATCAGTCAGCTCCGCTGAAGTTCCAGGTGGGATTCTAAAAATGAGTTAGTAATTCAATATTAAATTGAAAATATTCCAATGAGATAATATCAAACTTTTACTTACTTTGCAGACAAAAGAATGTTCTTTTCATAAAAGTTTTTCAATTGCTGTGGCGTTTGTGCATTGAAAGGAGCCTTTCCGGTGAGGCATTGATAAACGATAGTTCCCAACGACCAGAGATCTGCTTTCGCGTCATACGTCAGTGACATTATGACTTCAGGTGCCTACAAAAAAATATGCAAATTTACAAAGAAGTAAGCTATACAAATGGAAAACGCACCATGTACATAGGAGACCCACACAACGTGGCCGCCATGACACCGTCTTGCAGAAATCTTGCAAATCCGAAGTCAGCTTAAAACGTATTTTTGTTAATTGAGTCCATACGTGTTCAAAGGCACTTGGTCAAGAGCTTACCAATTTTGAGTTGAATGTCGTAGGGAGAAGGACTAGGTTTGTTGTAAGTGAGAAGGATATTTTGTGGTTTGAGATCTCTGTGAACGACTCCCTTAGAGTGCAACGCTCTCATGGCACCAGCTATGCATAACCAACAAGACAAAGGTGTCAGCAATGGCATCAACAAGCAATATATTAATGAAAGTAATAACGTGTCCAGTCCTCACCCAGTTGCCTGAGAAATAATCGAATCGTGTCTTCACTGAGCGTGCCTTTTCCACTAAGATAATCTGCCAAGTCTCCACCATTGCAGTACTAACAAAAATTGAAAGATGTTGTATGAAATTGCACATGGCATTATTACCGACGCAGCAAATCCGACTACTGCTTACCTCCATGACCAGGTATACATGCGTGGGTGTCTCCTGGAACAAAAAATCAATAGCACCAAGATTAATACGAGTGGACAAAGGGCAAAAAAAGATGAAAGAAAATATCCCCTTGAGGTTTCTAGGCTTACCCTGCACTCGAAAAGGGCAACCACGTTTTCATGATGCAGCTCAGTCAATTCTTTCAGAATGGCAATTTCCTTCGTCAGCAATGCCTGAGACTTGGCTAGATTCTTCTTTGTGATGGACTTTATAGCCACACATTGCCCCGTCTACATCGCAAGAGAAGACAAATAGTTAAATTAAAACTTGCATGTGCAAAGGTGAAGGGAAACCAATAAAAAGACGAGCAATTAATAATAAACGAGTTAATATTTAGCACACAAAATGTGCAATTTCCAATTAAACGTTTGCTGCACATTGCACTAACTAGCCACAAGATCAAAGATCGCAGTGGTGATAACTCTCTTTTAATAGCTATAGCCATTTGATGCAAAATGCAAATGCAAGAGCTATCATTAAACTGCTTTGATGCAATAATTTGCAGAGAAGGTCAATAAACTAAAAAAAAACTTTGAGATTTGGATTCTCGTACCTTCTTGTTCTTGCCCTTGTACACCACGGCAAAGGCCCCATGTCCGATAAGATCCTTGGAATTGTACTCATAGTCCCCAATGGTTTCCGTCATACTGAACAGTAAGAGCGAATGATGAAGAAGGGTCCACTACCTCTGGTTTCTCAGGGTCGTGGTGGGTGGTCTCAGCAAAAAAATGTATAAAATAAAAATCTAAACTCTAATTAACTCTTAGCGTACAAAACTTAGTAAAAAACTAATGAAAATTAGACTAAAAAGATCGTAGCGTGGAAATTGTTGACTAATTTTAGTCAGTGTATAAGAGTGGATGATGTGCACTGAGCACTATCACGTCGTGAAGCCAGACAATTTTCCATCTCTTGCAATAGCAAGAACAAATCTTGAACTGAAGGACCTCACTCAGCTGTGGAAGTCATATACACAAAGCAGCTCGACTCTCTGATTCTCATCCTCCAATGCTAAACCTTTCATCCCATACGCTAATCCTGTCCGCCTCACTCCGTCCGTCCCTCCTAATTAAGTAGTTTTTGTTCTATTCGGGGTGTCTGAGTTGAGACAAAGCTCACAGGGTAAAAAAATATTTGAACAGACGTAGTAGCAAAGTTACGTTGCTGTATGGATATGCAATTTAAGTCACTAAATTATACAACGGTGTGCTATTCTTGAAAATATAACCATCTTCCATCAAAGAGGTAAAACAACCACCCATTGTCGCAACTATAGGCCATAATTTCATCCGACATGCTGAGGCCTTGTGTGGTACACGAAATGTTAAAAATCGAAAATGTGCTACAAATCGACGACAAAGGATTTCTACACATTCCCTCCGCGACGACATGGCCAACTAGTAAAGGGAGTAGTGGAGAGCGTCGAAACACAAGTGCGTCGCAACAGCCTTTCTTTAGCAAGCAAAAAGCCATCATCCATGCACAGAGAGAGAGAGATTGCACCCTTTTTTCCACAGAAGAGTACAATTAGATTTATTCCATGTTACTCGTTTTGTGCAGATATGTGTGAAATTATAATGTTCCTCCCCACAAGCATTGTGTGGTGGCCAAGCCAAAGTTGTTCATGTTAATGCTTCGGAAGCAAGTAAAAGAAGAATTGTGGAGTGGTCTACTTTTTATGTTTAAAGTGGATGGCAATAAAGCATCATGTTGTTGGAAACTTGCACCTGGCAGATGAGCGATGATGAACGTTTAAAGATAGATCATGAGTTTGCAGCCTGACTGGCACCAAGCTTCCTCGCCTGTGTTCACACAGGATTTAATAACAAAGGAGATTCACCATTCATCCATCCATTCGAGGCATTTATATAATTTTTTGGCTGCATGCATGCGTCAAGCGAATGGTGATGTTTGAAAGAGTGTCAAAAAGTGCCTCGAGTCGTGGCAGAGATAACGGCACTGGACAATTTTGCAAAATAAAATTACAGCTCTCTCTTCTTCTTCTTCCTTGTCCGATGATGATGATGAAGCGACGGGGCAGGTTACATCATTCATTTTTATTCACCACTTATTTGCAAACATGCTTTTCGTCCAATGAACCATGCAGGAATGAATGAATGATGAAATATAAATAATATGCTAGTCGCAATTTCCTCCTTGTTAAACCTAAAGGAGCATCAATGAGCAATCGAAAGGAAGCAAGAAGGCTATTAATACCCAATGACCCCTGTTGGTCTAAGGTATAGTTTGAATCAAATCAGACGAATTGGAAAGCTTTCACTCTGCCCACACACACCCGTGCAGAGAAAGTTCATGCGCTTCAAAAGCGGATGACTAATTTCATTGCAGGTATCGATCCTCCTCTGGGTGCAAACAAGGCCAATATCACATTACCCCTTGCCTGCCACCACCACCGTTCCAACCTCAGCTCATGAAATGAATGTGAGGAGGAGGATGAACAAAGACAACCAATTTATATAATTCGTCTTTCCTCCGGTGGAACATCAAGAAGGGCCCATTGTTGCTAATAATAATTGCAACAATTAATGATACAATGTGCAGTTATCATCATCACCATTGTGCGAGCTGCTGCTGTTTAATGGTTATACTTACTTAATAATGGAGGCATTGGCTCGACCTCTGCCTGTTGAGTACATTTTTTTTATTGCTGTTTTATTATTATAAAAAAGCATCATGACAACAATGCAATTCTGAACTTTAGTTGCACTCACAGGAAAGATGTGCAAGTGCTTAAGCTTTGTCTATATCGGCAGAAACCCTGAGAACATAATAATGCAACGTTTGAGGTTAATGTCATTTACATGCTACTTGTTCTCATGTTTAAATCATTTTGCCATTTTCTCTTATACTGAGAAAAACTTTAGTAGTTTGTAATTTGAGTGCAGGCGGAAAGGTGAAACATGCATGGAACCCATAACTTTTAAACTGTCCATCCTGTATGTGTCATATTTGTTGTGTTGTTGACTGCTTTTCCATTAATCATCAATTGATCCAAATCTCACTGTTCCCCAAAGAGAGGAGAAGGAATGACCACGACTCATACGCTGAATTATATTAGCATGCATGCTTGGGCACCGAACCCTTCTTTATGACGCCTTGACAATGGGAAAATTACTCCACCTGCTGCTACGAAGAAGAAAAGTTGACGAAAAAAGCGAATGGCTCAAAGTAATCCTGTTGTCAAATGCATTCCTATCCTTCACCGCTGCTGGTGATCAGTAGTTATTAATTACCCCCCAAAACCTTCCTTTGATCATTTGAGACTCGAAGACATTGAGAAGCAATGCTTTGACGTATGTTTATTTATGAACGGTTTCAACCTGCCCAACAAATATTTTGATTTCTTTGAAAGGTAAATATTTACCATTAACGTAACATGAACAACGTGGCATTACACTTTGCTCAACTGCGTTTTTTGCCTGTTCACTGAGTGAGAACGAATTCGGATCAAAACTCCAAGGGAAATGCTTTAAAAATTTAATAATATATAGACTTGCATCATCATCCTTGTGTGGAGCATTGTGGCCAAATGAATACATTAATTAAAGTAAGGAAAAAGTGCTGTCTCATCTGCAAAGATCAAAGATACGCAAGACAGACTTTACAGCAAGTACGTAAGCAGGGCGTACAAATATAATTAATTGCCAAGATTAGATCATTGTAATGTAGTTATGTAACTCCATGCCATGGAATTTAATCTCCATACCCTGGATTTAGAAAAGTCAATCCGTTTGGGTTGCCAGGGAAGGTTGCCACATGCAATTTAACCTGGTAATGTGGGGTAGGACGCTTTTCTCCACACACAAAGACAGCTTTTTAGGTCCAGGTTTGGCGTGGCCTCGCATAAACGCTCCATGAGCCTCTTCTTTGTGGCTCTCTTTCTTGACGACTTTTTTATAATTTCAGCTTGTAATTCCAATTGTGCACATAGCAACAAGGAGCAGGATATAGTTGGTCATGAGAAGACCACGCTACCACTACATGGCGACAAGACACAAGCGCTATCATTCTGTTCGTTTATATAAGTCGACTGGTTGTTGGCTTTGGCTGGGCTGGCTGGCTGGTGAAGAGATTATTAAAATGAAGTGCGTCGTCCTACTTTGTTCAATATAATAACGCAGTTACAAAATTCGCACAAAAAGCAGTCTCAAGGATTTTGGGGCTAACCTGCAGGTGCAAGTATAAACTTACATGAGTCTGTTCTTAATGTGGCTAAAGCTATGTAACTCCGTTGCACGATGATAGTCTTTTACACTTGAGTGGATGATAATGAAAGAATAGTTGACTCTCACTCGTCACAGTATAATTTATGGCATAGTGTCTAATTTTTCTTGTAAGTATATTTACAAACTAGAATCTCTGCAGAATGGAGATGCTCCAGATTGATTTTTGGGGCATAATGAAACAGCCACAAACTCCTTCTTGGAAGATAAGTTTCTATTATAACTTGTAGCGTGACAAGCAATGACAATTTCCGTCTCATGTTTGATACTTGATGGAATAGAAATGTGAGCAGTGCACAATAAAATCCACTTGGTTGTCCTCAACTGATTGAAAATAATTAGTTCATTAGTTTTCTTTGGTCTCATATTCATCATAAATGCGGCACAATGCTATTTTCTTTACAGACAGATTTGCTTAATAAATAAAAAATCTTGCAAAGAATAAATAAGGGGGAATGATATTTTTGCTCGGTTGTGGATAATATAGAGACACCCTTTCCCCATGAGAACGTCTTGACTTGATTTTTCATTCCTTCATTACCTTGGTTACGGCGTGTGAGTTACTGAAAAGATTTACAAGAAGCCCAAAATTAATTACTTTTCTATAAAGTTTTTAGACAAGTTTATGATTGTACCTGGCTTTCGGGATAGGGGTAGTAGTACAGGACGTTTGGCTTGTCAACGTAAATCTCTCGTGCTTGACTTTCCTATGGGAGACAAAGGAATGACGTGCATAAGTTAAAAACGTTAGCACAAATTAAAGCAAAAGGGCCTACTTTAACATCAGATCTGGATTTGTCCTCCTCCTCCCCATCATCGTCCCCATCGTCATCGTCATCAGCCTCCTCGTCAGATTCTTCATCATCATCAGCCTTGGGTTTGTTCTTTCGCTCCTTTGATGGCTTCTTTTCCTCGGACTCGGACACAGTTGGGGCCTCAGGAACACTTTCTCCAACCACTGCTGGCACAACTACAGGGACAGACAATATGATCAGTTAGTGTCATGAGATTCACTTATTATGTTCAAAAGAATTATGCTCAAAAGACTTGTCTCAAGTTGCCTCATAGATGAGGTTTTGCTTTTATAGATTCGTTTCAAACTACCAAGGTTCAGAAACAATCAAGTAAAGCTTGGAAGCAAACCTGGAATAGGTTCCTCGCTACCAACAACAGCAACTGCTAGAGGTTGGTCCACCTCGTTTTGTGAGGCAGGGCTGGTCTGAGACTCTTCCTGTTCAGCTTTGCTTTCACTGGACTGTGGCTCGGCTTCCAGTCCCTTGCTCCCTGCACATTTTCTCATTATTATATACCCAAGAAGGCTATGGACTTGGATGACTACCTGCGGATTCCGTTTCTTCTGCGGACTCATCGTCTTCCTTACTGTCCTCCTCCTCGCTCTTGTCGTCATTCTCGGCTTCCTCCTCCTTCTTCTTCTTCTTGGGTGCTGCTTCCTCCTCGGACTCCTTTTCGTCGGAAGTCTTCTCATCTGACTTGGCAGACCCTTCGACCGCAACGCCTAAGTCGTCGGCTTCGTCATCTTCAACTCCCCCCTCTCCGATGTGTGGGACTGGTTTCTTCTTGGTGGCCTGTTTAACAGCCTTCTTCTTTGGACTAATGGAATTAAATTAATGCATATACATATCTAGGACAACGGGGGTTTATATTTCCATACATGTCTCCACGACGTTCCTCCTCTTCATGGCTGTCGTTAGCTTCTTCGTCATTTTCCTCGTCGTCATCGTCAGGAGCATCCTCGGTATCGTCTTCCTCGTCGTCATCTTCATCGTCAGGAGCCCTTCCCTCACGTTCTGAAACGACTAAGGCACAGTCATATTTTTAATTTAGGGTGCACGCAAAGTTGTTAAATAATTTGAATTGGGACTGTTCATTCTTTTGCAGTTCATTTGAATTACTATTCTTGTTCCCTATTATATTTATGGTATCAAGGATGATTTGTAGGCTACCTTCGGGTTGAACGGTGGTAACTTCAGCGTCCTCTGGAACAACAACTGTGGTCACTTCTTCCACGACGACAGGGGCAACTTCCGCTACAACGACTGGAGGAACTGCCTCTTCTGCTTTCGCAACGACTGCTGGTACCACTGGAACCACTACTGGTTCCTGCCCAACTTCCACAGGTGCTCCATAAGCGCACGCCACCACGACGCACAAAACCAAGATGGATGGTAACCTCATTTTCTAGGGGACCAAATAACGAAGCTTAATAATATGGGAAAAACTAAAAAAAATGAAAAAAAAATACAAGAGCGTCTTGTAATGCCAGCCTAAGACCACAATAAACTGAAGCTAAACGTGAGGGAGATTGGATTGCGGAAATGCAGCACACTTTTGAGTCCGGTTTTGCAAATGCAAACTAAACTAAACCAAACTAGATGGACTGGTTAAGACGCTTGCCTGCACTCCTTATTTGAAAGGTCAGGGTAAAGCAATATATGCCTCCTTCACTTTGCCATTCTAATACTGGTAACAATTTCGCGTTATCTGCATACACACAACCGCAAACTCAACAATCGCAGTCACCAACGCGTTGTTGAGGGATATATGGATCATGAAAGGTGGTGGTCTTAAGAAAACCGGTCAGCCCGGTTCCCCTTTAACTAACAAAAGTTTAGTTTCCTAACTCTCCTCTGCTGCATTCAACATAACAGTCACGACAAATATTTTGGGTCGTTCAACCTCCTCATCCTCTTGCCAATAAACCTACATTTTAACCAAATGTTAAGTTTCTGAGGTTGATTTCTAGTAGTTCCCAATATTCCTGACTTCATTTCTCTCTTCTTCAGGGTTTCTACTTCTACCACTTTCTTTGGAGCAGAGGGAGCGAGGAAAGACGAAGCGATTTCACAAGCACAAAATTTTTGACATATGCTTTGCAACAGTTTTGTTTTCTGGTGGGAGATGGACGATGGTTTTTCTGTTTAGGAATAAATGTTAATGTGAATTACCTCAAAGTTCCTTGTGTCAACACCCAAAAGAATTAGGACCAAGTGTGCTACGTCCAATCCCACGAAGCAACTGAGACCATTGAGTCTTCGTACTAAGGTTTTTAAGACTTGGTTTGTTGACCTGCGAATCAGGTTTAAAATCCCATACCCGGACGCAGTATGTGCATCAAGTCATACATGTAGACACCTTAGTAGGGTCTGCAACACAGACCTCATGACACACTAATCACCGTCACTCAGTCAAGTAGTCCGTTCTCACATAGTCTACGACGTCTCAAAGTCAAAGTTAAAAACCAAAAGCATTGAGCGATGCCCCACCGACCCACCGATGAGACAAACAAGCAGAAGGGTACATTTACTTAAGACAAAACCACGTTTCTTTCTGGTAGAGCCGAGATTGAGAAATTATTGGCAAACCAGAAAGACTTTCAATGTTGATTCTTGATTCGTTATGCCCAATTGCTATTACATGTTTCATTTTGCTATTGCATATTGCAGAAAGTTTCTAATTCATCCTCTCCTCCCTCCTGTCATGTCAAGCACATACGTTGGACATCTTTTAGTGGCACACATTCAATCAAGCATGTTAACTGGCCTGAACTTGAATTTCAACTGTGAAATCTAGGGTGTTCTGCTTACCCATATTAATCATTAATTAATTACATAACTTGTCATATGACCATCCCAAATAGTGCCCAACAGTTATTTGGGGGTGGGGGCAATTTCCACAC
>JAQGCL010000595.1:0-12580 GCA_034699605.1 Isotomiella paraminor
GCTGTTGAAGGTACCCATCGTTGTCGAAAATTGCTTCCGTGGATTGACTATTGAAAATCCTGTTGACAATGCATCATTTTTACTTGACAAACACTTCTCCAGTAAAGGTGAAAGACCTTGAAGGAGTCAAGCCCCATCAGCTTCTCTTGCCATAAGTTCAATAAAAGGAATCATACTTATTAGACGCATGGAAAAGGTGAAATGAGATAAGGCACGGCATGCTTAAAAAATGATGATGTGGGTTCAAAAAAAGTAAATGGAGTGTGAGTAAAGTGAAAGTCTCTCTTCTTTTCTATTCAATTCGATGAATACGAGACGAGATTCTGTCAGTATGTAAAAACCATTTTGCTAGAAACGAAAGCATCTGAGGTTGTCCATTTACGTAACTCACTATAGAAACTTTTAAGTGCAATTTTCTAGTGTAGGATACAAACTAAGGTTCTAACGCTCCTATCCTGCGCTAAAACCTTAATTTAATTCTTTGATCAAAATCTTTCTTACTCACTTAAAAGGTCCCATTGTTAGCCAGGCTCATTCCAAAGAGACGACTACATAAGATTCATTACTTTCCGTGGATGCGGTTTTAATCCTTCACGAAAAATAGTGAAAAGATTATTGGGAACCCAATGGCAAGGTGTGCAAAGGATTATGACTTGATTAGCTAAATGGAAGTCTGGTGTAACGCTGAACGTAGTAAACCACAAATAAAATTCACATTCTCCTTCCTCAGATCAGCATTGGTCTGAAAACGACGCTACCACTACCTTTTGCCAAGAAAGAAAGCTGTAAAAACCGTGAGGACGCAAAGAAGATTCCGTTATGGGATTTGGTAAATCCGTGTGTAAATCCCTCCAATCCTTTCCTGCTATTCGTATCGCATCATTCTTCGCGATAGTGGAGAGATCAACGAACTGCACTAATTACAACTTCAGGGTGAAACAGATATTTAACCTCAGTTAGGTTCTTCATTCTTAAAAAAATCATTAAAACTTTTTTTTGGGAAACGAGATTTGTAAAAAACAATTTACAACAAAAATGAATAGAAAATCACATGGCAAACCAAAGTCGAAAGATTCTAAATTTATTGGTGCACAGGATAATCAAATTCTACATCAGCTTTGTTTGAAGGGAAAAGTAATTAAAGGATATTTGTGTTCCACTTTTGTACCAATTCCGGTTGTGAGTCTCGAAGATACTAGAAGGATCAGTGTTGCTACAGCAACTTCTACTCTGTGTTAAAGATTGTCCTGAGTGATGTGAGCCAATCGTACTCGTAATTCCTCCTGTTTTTAACCGAAGTAGACTAACGCTTTCAAGAAATTTCGGACTTGGAAAAACTAATGTAGTCGTTGCCTTATCAATCTATTCCATTATGAAGACCTCGAAATAGTCTAGGGGTTTCTAAAGAACAATGTAGTACTCATACAAAGACAACAAAGAAACGCAGAAAATACTAAATTTCATACCTCACTTTCTTATTCTTGGATGAGAAAGTGAATGTAGTCGTAGCCTAATCTGGGATATCCACAAACCAACAATTCCATGCTCTACGTAGAAATGAAGCCAACCCAATTTGGTATGGAAAGCTATGGTTTTCTTTGAGTGACCAGTTTTGACTGTCTTTGAAGAAGAAAACTGCTTTTCTTTGATGTCATTTTCGGTTTAATTCTACACGGAACAAAATGAAGACGACAACGACCGACCGATAACGATCATCGTCGAGCATCGTCATGGGACCTTTCGCCCACAATCATCAGAGAGAAAGTGGATACAAAAAAGTGTGACTACAAAACTTTCCCTAAAGCTAAACGAAGAAGAATCTGTCTCTCTCAGCATCCTCCGCATCCTGTTTATCCATGCATGCATCAGTGAAAGGGAAAGTGGAGTGACTTTTGTTCAAGGAATAGCAAAGTTGACTGCACGCTTGTTGACTACACGTTCCGGTCCGATAAAGACCTTTCTGTCTTTGTCTCCTTTTTTGCAGTGAAACTCGGAAGTATGAAACGGAACAGGGTTTTTGCAAAAAGCAGAGAGCAAGAGTAAAGTTTATTTACACCACAAATTGTCATCCCAATCTTCAAATGCACAAAAAAAACCGCGCAAGAATGGCAAGATCACAACCAAAAAGCGATGAATCCTTTAACGCCAAGCTCGCCAATATAAAATTTTAAACCTGTACGCCGAAATAATTTTAAATGTTGCAGTAAAAATAAATAAAAAGATAGATGCATTTACGCCAAGTCCGAGAATCACGTTTCTTTGATTACTATCGGAAAGAACCCGGAAATTCGAGAGATTGCAAAACTGCATCAATAGGAGTCATGTGATCCTTACACCGCTAAGTCTGGATGCTGGATTTTAAAAATATTTTCAAAATAAAAGCCCAGTTCATTGCAAGGTTGGTACTTTATCCCTGACATGTAATACGAAACGCTTTCTCTACTTTCATCTTCCTCAACACACAGTCTCAGTTGCTCCTGAACGGAGTCTTCTTCTAATCCATGGATGACCTCATCAAAACATCAAAGAGAAAGCCAATAAGACGAAACAATATTGCCAATAGGAAATTAAACACCAAAAAACCAAAACCAACCAAAGAAGCGACACTGACAAAAAACAGGAAGGATCCTTCCTAATTTGCAAAAAAAAGTAATGCAGATACTTCCTTCAAGAAAATGGTAGCTCGATTTTGCCATTACAGTGGGTCCCTTTGACATTTACGGTGATTGATGATGTCTTGAAAATCCATGAGTGAATGAGACGGAAGGACTCTCTAGGGTTCATTTTACTAAGATAAAATGGACATACCAATTAGCGAGAGTGAAAGGTGACTTCATTGACAGTGAAATAACCCAACCTAAAAGGAGGAGATCAAAGAAGTTAAACAAAGGAAAGGGGAGATGCGTTTTTTTTCTTCATAAATGTATAAGCCGGGGTTTGCAATACCTGGAGAAAGCATGGGGATCTACTCCCCTCCTGATTTCAATAATGTAGCCAAATGTACCCTTGTGAATACGTGTAAAAGCTTGTGAAAACCACTGCAATCTCAATTCCATTGCCTGTAATAACAATAGGAATAGCAGATAGAGACACGACCAATTGGCAGGAGTCGGACGGTTTTATTGTTCCGAAAGTAAATCCCAGAAACTCATATCTTTCAGGAGTTTTGCCACAAGAAATAGCACAAAAATGCTTCCATCCAGTAAAAAATAGAAAAAATTGAAACAGTCATCGAGTTTCAATTTTTCGTGTTTTTGGCTGTTTTTTTCGGAAAAGTTAAAACCGCCTTCAAAAAGCGGTGAAATCATTTTGGCAGCCAACTCCCATTTTCATACGAAATATCGAAGAAAAGTAGATATTATGCTGATCACTGAAAAAAACGGCACTCTGATTCAGATCAGAAAGAAGCGAGCGAAGGGTCCTTGATTGTTTATGTGACAGTCAGAGGAAATAGGACACATTTGAATGTCAAAAGAATATAAATCTCCAATTCAAAGGCGAACAAAAGCGTGATTTTTGATGAGGTTGTGAGCGAGCAAACCGAATAATATTCCTTCATTTCTACTCTGCCCAGAAATAAAGGGACAGAAGGGCTTGAGAAAGTCGGTGAATTGACTTTTTCCTGTTTGTTTGACGGAATGTTCTCGTACAGAAACGTGATTTGTGATTTATGTAGTATGTAATTCAGAGACATTCATTCACTAGAAAGTTATTGGTGCTATAAAAATGGCCATTGTAATTACGCTTTAGTCAAATGAGTGCTACAGAAGAGATACGCCGCAAAGGAACTGCAAGTTCAGATGACCAATAGAAATACTTCTGTATTGGCGTTATTGTCATACAGAAGGAAAACAAAGTATTTCCCTCTTTGACACGTCTTTGTCACGAAATTTGCCCTGGACGTATGATTTTTGATTCTTGGTGAAAACCAACGTTGAAGCCTGCGGAATAAGACAAAAACTTCATTTACCCTACGGTAGTTTGGTCTGCCAAAAAACAAAAGACTGCATGCATTCATCGCTGAAACTGACTTGGAGAAGAATCATGTAAATCTAAACAGAAAGTCATGCAAATGGTGCAAGGGTTCTGGATCGTGGGGGAAGAGCTGAAATGTTGCCAAATCCACCAACATTTTGGCTTTGGGGTACAAAAAAGTAGCAAAGTATTTTGGTGTAAAGTATATTGAATTGAATTACCGAAAATGCCCTAAAACACGAACGAAAAGAACTCACGCTGAGAGACAAATTTAGGCCCTAACCTTTCACCACCACCTTCGACTTTCTCCACAGAGTGGATTAGAAGAATATTTCAACGTCATGCAGATTTTTATGTTTTGTCTACGGAAAATTTATACCTGAACCCTTGGTTTTGTGATTTAGGAACTAAAACAAAGGAACCCGACATTTTTATGGATCTACTGAGCTACGGCTTCCGGTCATTTTTTTTGCTTATAAAACACGCGACTTTCTCATGAATCAAGAAGAGAGGGTGGAAAGTGTCGAGAGAGGTGGGAGCTCAGAACGGATATGAATACACTGAAATACAAAACATGATACCGTAATTGCAGCAATGTTTAATAGAAAGTGAAAGCGTTGCCATAAATCCCTTCGTTTCTTCTTGCGCTTATGAGTTGGGAAAAGCAAGATTAATTACGGTCTTGGAAGCATCCAAATTTCGGAGAAAGTTGCCACAACAACATACTTAAAGTTGGGTGAAAGTGGGATACATAAATAAAGCGAAGCACTGTAGACTTTCACTTTAGGGGACCTAAGTAAATGAAGTGAGGGAGACAACGTATAAAACTTTCTACACCGAACATGCTTTTAATTTACACAAGCCCTTAATTTCCAGCCATGCATGGATGAGTGGATGAAGCTCCTCTCTTATTGAACAAGCCAAAGCGAATACGTCTCTCTCATTAAAACACTGATTTTAAAACTTGTTTCACAAAAGATTCAATTTGTGAAAGTTTCATTTCGTAAAGGCTGAAAAGTGAACAGTAGGATGTTTTAACTGTGTCATTCTCCTTTCACAAAATCCACATATTTAGGATTTATGTTAGGGATAAAAATAATATGCTTGGTCTGTTCCAAAATTTTCTGGTCAGGGGTTATGTAAGGTAAGAGAAAGTCTAAATCCCATGGAAATGTGTGGTGAAAGGTGAAATCGTCAATTTCTCCGAAATCATGTGAACTTCTAGGTTAGCCCTTGCTTTTATGAAGACGGTGACTTCATTGACCAAATGTCAACAAGGATCCAATTCTCTGTCACATTATCCTCTTCCCTTTGTTGTCTACATTCCTACGTTACCTCTCTGTCAATATTGACTTTCTCTGTGTGTTTACTATCAATTCCGACATTGACAGCGATGATTGGGTGAAGTCCTTTCCGATTTGGGAGCCAATTTTGTTTATGGAAGTCTGCTTTCACCAGATAAAATTGGCGTATATGTTTTAAGCAGTGTTTTGATGCAGGAAAGAGCGAATCAAGCAAAAGGCTAATTCCAGCAAGCAACATGCATTTTGGATGCTTGGTTAAAGCAAAACAGTAGACAAACGTATAGAAAACAGCAGACCAATGGAGCATCAAATTTTCTTGATGTTTGCTGTTTTAAGGAACCCTGGTTTGGTTCAGAAACTTTGGGCCAAGTATCATCATAAATAATTATCGCCAACAAAGGCAAACTTAGAGAATGAAGGGATAAATGAGTTATCGGAGAAGTGGATTGTCTATCCACTCCATTAGCAAAATGGAGTGCTGCTTGTGTTCTCCAAGGCAAGGAATCCGGCTGCCAATGAAATTAATGAGAGGAGAAAGTAAGTGAAAGTGGAGAAGTGGAAGTGTCCATTCGTATTAGGAGAGAATCCGTTGTCTTGTAGATATGAGCTGATGGCCAAATTGAGTCATAAACAAGCTACGTTTTATAGATATTGAGTGAAAGTTAATAAAACCAATCGTTGCGTGTTGGATGGAAAGTACCAATAGCTTTTCTTTCTCTCTATCGTCCAGTGAGCAAGTGATCCTAAAAGCAGCAAAGAGCATGACAACGTTGATGCTTGATTGCTTTTTATCCTTGATCTGTTTTTTGTTTAAATCAAGCATGTGACATAGAAGTCTATTGATAGGATTCACTTTCTGAACTATAAGAAAGTCTGACTCCTGACAACCTCAATGGAACGAGACTCCATCTATTGCTATTGTTACTACAAACTTCCACCGAAATTTTACCGAACCGAAATTTATTTACAGGTTTTTTTGGAAAGCTGACTGAAAGAAAATAATGTTTTTAATATTTTCCTGCTATTTAATGTCAAAGATTTAGCTGTTTTGTTTATTTCTATCGGTTATTTCCCTAAACGATAAAAAAAATAGGTTTTGCCTGATGCACGTACTCTCAAACTATGAATGTCAAAAAGTGTTAATTTTTTTGCAAGTTCGAGTCAACTTTCTCCATTTTCAACTTTCTATACCACCTTAACCTCATGCACTAATGGAAAGGACAGTCAGCATCAGAGTCCAAAAAGAGATTGACGGGACATGTATTTTTCAACATCGTGTCCAGTTTGTGTTCGAGAAAGCGGAGAGAAAATTGACCATACGAGTTTGTATTCTAACACTTCTTTTTCCAGCAACTTTTGAGGGACTAAAAATGCGATACATTTTCTTCATTTGTCATCCTTTCTTTTTTTACTTTTGGTGGAAATCTTATTTACGTCAAATATCACGTCAAAGGTTGGAGGCATCGCCTCAACCCAAAGGAAGAAAAGTGTAGGTGCTGTCCACAGTGTTGGGAAAGTTGTTAACCTTCCCGCACACATTCACACGCGAAAGAGAAAGTTGAGTTGGTGAAAGTAGAGAGAAAGATTGGCGATTACCACATCCGGTGTCACTGGTGTCAACCAGGAGGATGGGATTTTCGTGACAGGACAAACTTTTGACTGCCACTGGATTAATTAACAAAGCAAATAGGATTAAATCATAACTTTAAATGAATTATAAATATTTACTCTTGAAAAGTTTTGCGAAGGGTTACCCAACTAAATCGCATCATGACTGACAAACAAGATGTTAAAAGTGAAGTTGATTTTAGGACTTTGTCCACTCAAGAGAAGCCGTAAATACTTCTTCAACGATGGATGGCAATTTCTTTCCATTCATAACCAAAGACAGACTAAACTGCATTGATTCTGGTCAATTTGGGGAAGACATAAAGACATTTGTTTCCCCGCTTAAGCTTCGTTTTTTTAGGTTTCAGTCATGCGTGTCAAGTAGACACTTCCGTACGACTCTTGACACTTCTATTTTGAATTTTGATGTAGGACTATATATTTCAAGGAAAGGTATGTTCCATCCACCTTTGCCAAAAAATCTTTGAAAAGGAAAGTGTGAGGATGACAATGATACCAACTGCAACAAATTGAAAGTGTGCCGGCTTCACATTTGATTGGCACAGAAGTTATACGAAAGGAAAGATATACAAAATCCACTTCAACTTACCTTAGCAACCAAACAAGGAAACGCAGTAGTCAACATGATTCATTCAATTTGGACTTAGACAGACAAAAAATGACACGATGGAGAGTCATCCTTCTGTGAGTTCCATTTCTCTGAGCGAAACGAGACGTGTCGTGGCCCATTCAGGGGTATCGACACAAACCACAATGGAATACGCGAACGTAACGGACTCTCTTCTAAATCTGCCGTCTTGTAGAAACAGCGATGACGCAATTTGGAGAAAGCTTTGAGTTTGTAGAGCGCCTTTGAAGAAGACTGTTTTTCTTTGATGTCTTTATCGGTTAATTTCCCGAAGACAAGGAAGTAGCTTACTTTGTTTCCAAACACGTCAAAAAAATCATTGTTTTGCAAATTTCGACTAAATGAAGTTAACGGAGAAAGTGGCGAGTGGCACAATGAATGCCTCACTTCATCAACAGAAGAAGAAGGCAATAACGTCGTAGAAAGGGAAGTGAGTAACAGTAATCAAATCTGAAAAGAGAAAAAATTGAAGCAAACCCTGCAATGTCTCCCTCCGACGACTAATTGGCGTTCATGACGATGAACGTGACGTGGAATTTTCATTTTCAATTCAACACATGTACGCTCTTCTGGTCTCATATTTAACGCATGTGAAGCCCCGATTGAATTTACTCCCGCATTTTGAAAAAATAAAGAGCCTTTCCAATTGTCCTCATGTTGGCATATTTTGTGGACCTGTCGAGATAACTGGAAAGATAACACCACAATCTATTATCATTTGGGAGCAATGAAAGTCTGCTGATCCATGTTTTTATGGATAACCATTCAATTCATATACGACCCACACAGACGGAGAAATAACTACATAAATAATAATAGTATTTTTCTTCGGCATTAAACCTTATCAAATCATTTTCTGAAACCGAATTTGAATATAGACAAATGGAAAGTTTTCTTTTCAGAATGTTGAAATACATTTACTCCTGGCTTAGCTATTTCCATTGGGGCAAATAAACACGTGACAAAAGAACTAAGGCAATGTTGTGAGGTAATGTTAATGAGTGATTCGCAGCTAAGCCTAGGTCTTTTCACTTTCACTATTGCACGGGGAAGGAGTCCGAGACATGACACTTTCTGATGGAGGGTCGAACCATTTTCTGCAAACGAAGTGCCTAAATGAGCTCCATTTCTTTGTGGTATCAAAGAGTTGTTGTGGGGTCATCAGACATATCCATACACCCGTTTCTCCGAATCCGCCTTTGCAGAAGTAGATCTAAGGAAAATAATGGAAAAATGAGGAACATCAAATATCCGACCGAGGAAAAGGAAATGCTGAAAAATATTCAATCAAAAGTTATTTGCATAATGTACAAAATCTATTAGTTCTCTTTGAAACTTTTCTTGACTTAATTTTTAATTTTGGAAGGGATAATCTTTATCCCAAAAGTTGAAATTAATCAATCAATCAAAAGTGGTTATATTGTCTTGCTTCCATTAGGTTAAGAATTTACATCTTGCATCTGTTTCTATCCACCTCATTCGACAACCTGCAACTTTTTTACACTTTTGGCATTGAAGCTTCTAAATTCCACTCGCCTAACTGAACGAAGACTTGGCATGTAGGTTGAACATCTTAGATGTCCCAATTTAAAAAAGGTGATTTTCTAAAATGTGGATAGATTGAAGTGGTACAAACCATTTAGTATAAACGCATCAAGAATCGTTAACTTCCTTTTTATCAACGCACTTTTTCACAAGACTTATTCTAATTATTTGAATACGAACGCTGACACACTTATCATATAAGAACCTTAATGCCTTCAGACATGCACAGCAATCTTAGAGTATCCAACACTTTCAAAAGATCCTCTCGCATTTTGAAATCAAGTTGACTGTGGGTCATGACTTCATTCATGCTTCTCCTGCCAACTTTCACTTTGAGGGGAAGTGTCCGAAAAGGGAATTTATTTCTTTTTATCTAAGAAGAGAAAAGCTGGAACGATCTTATAATTTGCAAAGAAATACTGATGTGCTCTGAAGGATGACGACGTAAACCAAACCACAGAGATGGATTTTGCCATTAACGTTTGTCCCTTTGACATATTGGTTAATATGATGGCATCATTAATGACTTCAAAGTTCATAATGAAATGGAATAAGGAAGGATGCTTTCAGTTCAAGACGTTCAGGTTCAATTTCGAATGATGATGATATGGTATGGATTTGCCAATTAGGGGTAGTGAAAGCTAGAAGCAAAGGAAGTAGAGTAGCTTGAAGACATCAAAGAGGTTAAACGGAAGAAGCCTACAGCAATGATACATATGCTAGGTGTAGCAACCTATAAACTATCTACAACTTTAGATTTGATGTGCAAATATTACATTTATCGGCACTGAAGTCTTACAAGTTGCAGACACCACTGATGAGGCTTCACTAAACTTTTACTTCATTCACAGTGTCATATTTCTCACCTCCTCAACGCATCTACTGTTCTTTGTTGACTGCTCCGGATACTAGATCCAAAGAAGCCCATCCTCATCCATGTTCGCTTCATTCGATGAATTAAATTTCCCTCAGGGAAGTAGAATCAAAGTAATGAATAAAAATGATGGAACTAAAACAAAGTATGGGTGAACATCCGTCCGATTCTATAAACCGGAAGGGAATCGGCAATTTTTGAAACGAGGAGAAACAAAGCTTCTTTCCAGCAAAATGAAAATAAAACAGTTGAAACTTTCACTCGGTAAGATTTGAGTCGTTTCATGAGTTCATTCCTATCCACTACTTTTTTCTAAGGAAATTAAATTGCTACTTTACAAAGGTTTAATGGACTTTTCATTTCCAATAAATTTTGAACAGCTGTTATGGGAAAGAGAAAGTTTGATTGAGATGATTTTAAGACGCCAAAACCAAAATAACACGTTTAATCTGTACGAAGGTAAAATTCCATTTTGGCATTAAAATTAATATTCTTACACCTTACCTTACATTCCTAGTCTACCTATTCAATACAAACTCGTGACTTCATTAAAATCAATAACTCCAACTTTCTCCAGTCAACTTTCACTTTGACTATAATGCATGCATGAATGAGCCTGAAGGAAAGCAGGCAGGAGGGATCCTCCAAACTTTAAAAAATCATAAGAAGCAATACTACCTTTCGGCATTAAAGTTCTTCAACTTTCCTTTCTTACAGGAATTACAAAAAAAGTAAGTGTCTTTATAAAATGTGGCATCGTCATTTTTTTGGGACTGCGGACAAAATCTCAAACTGATATCGTTTAATACAGGGGATTGTTTTACCCCTGAAACAAAAAAGCATCCTGTGTTATGCATTAAAATGAAAGGCAGGTACTTAGATGTTTCTATCATTTCTTCGATGAATTAAATTCGTCTCGGGGAAAGAAAATCAGGCAGAAAAAAAATGATGAAAATGAAAGAAAGTGTGGAGGAACATCAGTCCATATGTAAACTACAAGGGAACAGAGAACTTTGCAATTTAAAATGAGACAAAAACTTTCGTTCAGACAAAATTGAAAATAAAAGTTAAAGTTTCACTCCTTGTGATGAAAGCCGTTATGATCAAACAGGTAGGTAGGTAGCACTCTGGTTGTTTCTAAAATAGCAAGAATACACAAGAATTCCATGCTTGACTTCGTTGTTGTTATGGCGTTCCTAACTCCTTTATTAAATCATCCTGCACAAATACTGTTAGTCCTCATGTTAGTAACTATCGTCGAGTTCTCCACTCGCACACGGTTTTCAGGGTTGCCGTTTGCATGGGGAGGAGGGCAACAATTCCATGTGTCCTTGGCCACTTCAACTTTTGCGATCGCAGGTCAAAGTCGACCTACAGCCCTTTAGACATTTTCCCCTCATCGTAGCACCTGATATGCAATGCACAGTTGCTCACGGAGGAGAGCCTAATGCACAGATGTATACCCCGAATGTGTTGTGACGTTGTGAGATATGGTATGGTGGTGGTGGCTGTGCAAGCATAACAGTGGCACTGGTTCTGCTAATCTCTCTTCTCTCTCCCAACCTGCTATGGTGCATGCAATCCTTTTTCTTGGTTCGTTAGGGGCACTGTGAGATTTGTGCAAGCAAAAGCCTTTGTTTTATCCTATGTTCAAGTCTTGCACTTGTTCTACCGACTAAAGGAACTCCATCATTTACTCGTCATCAGGAATTATTAAAATTCCATTCATACTTTTCTGTTGTTGTCGTTTGATCCATACTACTTGCATAATGTAACGAAGAATTGAACATCATTCACCCCACCAAAGCAACGCTAGCAAGGAGTTACATGACAGATTCCATAGACGATTCATCACATGGATTGTGCAATAACCTTGTTCAGCTTAGCGAAATTCACGGAAAACAGATTCGCCTTTATGTTGTGCAATTCCCTCATATTCCGTAGCTATAAGCCCAATGTTAATCGTTCAAACATTGGCCGTGAACCGTTGCAATCTCCTTCTTAGTCGGGACATCGAAGCTATTTAACTATTTCAGAATGGCAAAATGACAAGGATCTGTGCGAATCGCAACATCTTGCTTCTGACCTCGACTTACTATCTATACAAATCATATGAACCTGAATGGCTGTAAAAGATTATAACCACACGTTGGATTAATACTGGCACAAAGATAATTCGAGATACTAACATTCAATGGCAAGGCTTTGGTGTGCCAACGTCCTCCGTTCGAGTCAAATCGGTACATTAGCCGCCCTAAGATAGTTTTACTCAAAGAGATGAATCTGATACGGTGCAACGTTCTCCTGCTCATTTTAGTCGTTTCAGGGATAGTAAGCATTTACTTGTAAGGGCTATCATTAAACTTATGTAAATGACTATTCACCACGCTATTGCAGGTAGGACAATTGAATGGTAATTCGACGTCAATCGGAATTGCCGTAGACAAACCCGGTTTCCTTGATGCGCTAACTCCCTTGGATTTTAAAATAAAGCTCTTGAATGAAACGTTAGAGACTGCTAAGAAGGATAGGATCAATATTTCCGATCAGCTCAGCCATCTGAAAGCCATGAATTTATGGGTGATTAGGGAACTTTGGTTTTTAGGGAGAAAAGTAGAAAAGCTA
>JAQGCL010000596.1:0-12575 GCA_034699605.1 Isotomiella paraminor
GATATTTCAGGTATAAGGATGAATAGGGCAAATATATTTCAGAATTGAAATGTCAGAATCAGACAAGGTTTATACCATATATCATATCATATCAGCACGATTGCATGAGGGGAGTAGGTGTGTTTTCTGTAGAATAAAATTGACACGAATGTCGTGCAAAACTTATTTTTAAAACTCACAATCACACCAAACTGGCCAGGCATAAAAAAGATTGAATTGAACAAAACTTGCTCGCAAGTGGGTACATGCTTACACCTGATATGAACGGCGTTATCCCGGCTTTGAGGACGCAGAAGAGGTAAAGCCCAGCTGGAAAAAGGGAGAGAGTTTTGGACAATTGGAACAGCACTTATGATGCTTGAATACTTCACATATTTATGTCGATTTGGATATGACACCTTCCAGGCTGATCCAGTTTCATCTTTTAACTTGTTTGTAACTCCGACATACGTTATCCGGCGGTTGTGCACATACTTGGAACAAATTCCAAGATGCGGAAGACCTTGGAACCCACGTCTTTTTACTTGGAATCCCAATTCAGAAAATTGTCACGTTTGAATGTAAAACCGCTACAAATGGGATCACCTTCAACCATTGTTAGAGAGGGGAAAGAAAGATGTAATCTGTTATACCTATTGAACTTGTTCAGAATAGTTGAGAAAACACATTACAACTAGAGTTGAGTTATGTGACGGTGGTTACTGTGGAGCAGGAAATATTGCGCCGTTGGTGTTACGAGTATCATTCCGGCTTTGGATTTTTAGGACCATGCTTCTTCTTGGATTTGACGCTCTTTGCAATTACAGTCAAAACTATCAGACCCAAGAGGAAGAACAGACAAAAGCCAGCCACCTATTGCCAACGGAGGAGAAGATTCTGTATACGCAAAAAATAAAAGATGCTGGAGGTTCAATTTAAGTTTCCAAAAAACGTCATTTCTTCTAACCATTATCCATAAAAACGTTATACCATAAAGTTACTCTGTTTGCTGAACTAAAAAATGTTCGACACGTCTACAGAATGACAGAGAGGATAAAGCGGTAATGTGTCAAAACCAAAAGGAAGAATGTGCATAAAAACAAATGCATCTTCCACTCCATGCACCGGTCAAATTAGGCGTACATTAATTACATTTGTGAGGTTTTTAAATGAGAAGGAAAGAAAGATAAAAGAGGAACCAGTCGATACATATTCAATGTATGTTGCCATGACATCTTCACGACTTTACACTACAGACTCCACCGTCTCGACAGATGGAGCCCTGACAACAGCCACCTCCATGATTACCGCATACTTCCATATCATGTAAATCCAACACGCGTACACGAAGAAAGACACAGCTTGGTAGCGTATGGCGCTAAATCGTAAATTGGCACTCACAAGATCAGACCCAATCATGTCAAGCATCGTGACAACTACAACTGAGAAAACCAAAATGATTAAGTTGGCCTTCGCCCAAATCCGCAGGGTCCTAGAGGCCCGCTCCCTCAACCCCTTGATGAGAAGGATGCAGAGGGCTAGGACAAGAATGGAAATGGCAAGGTCACCCCAGTTGAGGGTTGCTACGATGGACAGAAGTGCTGTATAAAAGGATGGTATGAAAACAGGGAAAAGCAGGCTTTCAGATACTGAGTCACCTTGGGCCTTGGCCTTCCACTCCGGCTCAAGATGGTCGATGTGAGGAGCCCATGCGGTCCCAATCGCAATCAAGCTCCGTACCACCCTCCATGAAACCAGAATCTGGGCATGCAAAAAAATAAAGTCTTTTTGACGTACAGCCGCAAGAATGTATACCATGCACACAACAGTATAGGTCCACACAACAGATCGGATTGAGACCATGCTGTTGTTGCTACTGCACCGACGGCGACAGTCCATCTATATAAAATGAAATTAAGGCTACAAGGTTTATACAACTATCCTCATAACTAAAATAAGGTAATCAAAGAAACACTCACAGTTTCCAAATTTAAGAAGACTCTTGAGTGATCCTTTTGATCCAAACTCTGAGATTAAAGTGGTCCAGTTTCCCTGTGTGTTATGTGAAGAGAAGAGAAGTGTAAACAATACGCAGTTTAGAGGTCAGAGGTACATTGGAAATTTAAACATTTCATAAAACGCTTCTGGCAGACGTAGATTATAGTAAGTTGACTTTATTACTATTGGTAAGCACATCCAGAAGATTGTGACTGTGTTTATTCATTATCACTGTGAGAAATGGACTTTATACTTCATGGAAATTATGATTCAGATGGAACGATATGGGTAGATTGGACAGCAGGAAATTTAGTTTAGTCTGTTTGTCGTTGTTCGCTTATTTGGTCCACTATACATGGGAGATAAGCATAATATTAATATGCAACAGAACAAACAACATGTAGTCATGATATGGACCGTGTTCGCACGTAATGTACAATGCAAACATGAAAACCTAACATGAATGTTTGACTACAAAGTATTTCTTTAAATTTGGAAAAACAATCACGCATCCTTCGTAGGAACGGACAACGTCGTCCAATCTCTGTATTGTTGTAGTCCTCATTACCTCCCCACTACAGTACAATACCACCTTTCGTTATGACAACTGTTTTGTCACGTCAAATCGTTTGCAGATAAAATGAGCTAAATATATTATATTATTAAAGTAGACTCCAACCGCAATGTCTTCATCCACCTTTTCAGCAACGATGTAGCTTGGATCTGGAACCTTCCACAGTATTGCCCCAGTATGTTATACGTGTTGTGGGGAGGTTGACGGCGCATGTGCAGACCAGCGCTACGTCACACCTTCGAACTTTCAGCCCTCATTAATGTGTCCAATCTCCAGGATTCTCCAAATTCGGCTGGTCATTGATACACAGTTGTTGGTTGCCGAGTACCTTTGAAGGCTGCCTTTCCTCCTGCCACAACCACCGTCTGCCAGCAGGCTGGACCATTAACAAGGTTATTGTCCTCTAGGATCCGGTGAAGCTTGCAGTGTTCAGAGGATCCCCAGTTTAGGTCTGCAGTAGTAGCTGTGAATGCAAGTGGTGTAAAAAAGGTGGAGACGAGGACAATTATTCTATGCATTATGGGTGTAAATGTAGGCTAGGCCCTGCCAGGAACCCAATTAAGGGACATTCGTGAGAATGCAACTACGTTTGTGATTGATTAGCCGTCGGTTCAAAATGACCGCTGAAAGATCAGGTCAGCTCAATGGATGCAGATTGATCTCATGCCTATATGGCTGTCGATTTCTTCCAATTACTTTAATGGTGTTTTTTGAAGCTGGAGTTGAACGACTGAGCCGTTGAATGGCCATGATGCTAATTTTGTGGCTTTTAGTACTAACAATGAACTACCTGGAATGGGTACAGTACACCACGTTCAAAGGTTTCAGGCCAGAAACTTTCCAATTAAGCTAAAAGTATTGATTGCTCTGACTTTCAATACATGGAAAACATGGAATTCCCATAAATGTGACTTCGGAGTGAGGCAGAAAATTCGTACAAGTCAACTACTACCAAGCATTGGACAAAATAGCCACGTCAGCTAAAATGCGTCGCCATTTTGTTATTTTACTTTTTCTTTTTCCAACGACGCCATTCAGCGTACTTGCGGAGAATCCCATTCCTTCAAAGATGTCTTGGACGCTGTCCAAATTCCTGAGTGGACTTGAGCCGTCTCAAGTTCTTCTCATGCAAATGCTTAGCTCTGAAAACTTCGAAGTCCCGTACCCTCTTCAAACTGTCGGAGGTAAAGATGCGGCAGAGACGCTGGGAGACCCCCTCTTCCAGTTCCGAGTATTGCTCAATACCAACGTGCGAGCTGTGGCAGAGAAAATGCAACACTTTTCCCCACAAATGAATAGACTTGGATTTTCCATGCGGTTTTGTGTGGTGGTAGCATTTCTACCCACGCCGAAGGACAGAGGTCCACTTGCAGGTCTGGCCTCTGTCCAAGATGGATCCAGGCTCCTTGCGGTGGGAAAGGCGTTTTTTCTCAACCAAGCCGATGCGACGGAAATATCAAGGTTACTTGAGTCATCATTAATCCCAACAACTCTGGTCGTACTTTTTGAAAACTCTCTCACCCCAACCAGTATGCATTACCTCATTGGTAAATACTTCGATGCATACAGGGTTCACATGATGATTTACATCAGTTTGAACAAGGTTGCCCATTCGGCTTATCAGACGGCCGCAGCGGGCATGGTTGTCGCCACTATGAAAGATAGCTACATAAAATCGGCAACCTTGGTCCCCATCGCAGTAGGGTTGAATTTTCGAGTTACTGGGAATGCACTCATGTCCCTGCTGGAACACGTGTACCTGAGAACCTTCAGCATGGTCAAGGAGGGAGACCCTTGTGCTTGCGGATCCTCCCAAGAATGGATTTGTCGTTTGACCCACGCTCTGCAAACAATATTACTCCGAGGTAGAAACGTGAGTATAAGCTGCATGGAGTTACTCTCCAAGGATGTATTTAGTTGTGCGACCTGTGAAGGGGTACTTGAAATGCAACTACCATTGGCAAAAGTCGGGAACATACATTTACACCCAAATGCACGGGTACTGTTGTACGATCACGTTTCTCTGGGTGCTGTGTCTTGTTCCTCCATTAAATCCCCACTGGAATTGGATTACATGAGAATGTACTCCTCGCCGTTGGATACGGTTGTTTGGGGAAGTATACTCCTTACTCTTGGGGTATTGTCTATCCTACTGGTGTCCTCCCATACTGAGGGCGGAGGACGGTCATCAATGAGGCACAGACTGAATTGTTGCTTTCAGTTCATGTCTCAATTGGTAGAGCAAGTTGGATTGCCACTGGGCTCAGTACCCTGGAAATTGCAAGCAACATTCCTTCTCTGGACGTTCCTCTGCGTCATCATTTGTAGTGGGTATAAGAGCCTGGTGACGCAGAAAATCGTGTTACCCGACTCTCCCCGGGTTCCGGAAACTGAAGACAGCCTCGCCTCTTCGGAGCTAGATTTCTTGCTGCATTCAAGTTCAGAGGCCTCCCGACGTCTGGCGGCTAAATATTTGAGACTTGTACAGGACAATTACATCAGTTCTATGTCGTTGGTTGAAATGCTAGACGTTGGAATCAAATTTGAAAAAATGGGTCTATCGCCTCAAGTAGATCCCTTTGTCAAAGCTGTTACTTATAAAAGGTACCGGTACAACAAAGGACATCGATTAGACCCCGGTGACCACAAAACAGAACGGCTCAGTTTCCCTTGGCTTCTGGCACACAAGTGCCCCAAACCGGACTTTTGGGACCCTGCCCTTGAAGCTACAGTGGTTGAGTTGATTGAGGGCGCACTTAACAGTTCTTGGAGCAGTTTAGTGTTTCAGATCATTGATAAATCATACGCAGTCAGCGCTCAAGAGGCAGTGACCACTCTCTCACTTTGTAACGGAACGGTGCTTCTGATTGAGAACGAAGAGGCGGATGCGTACATGAAGCTTGTTTCCGGCGTCCGGTCTCATCGTAACCGGATTCCCTACAAGTTGATTTCCAACGACTTCAGGATTGCCAGTGAGACGTACTTTACCCGTGTGGATGGGGATCGGCTAGGGAGCATGTTTCGTAGTTTGACAATGCTATATGAAAACGGACTGTACAACTACTGGCGACGTCGGCAGTTTCTGGTGAGTCAAGGTCGGATCAGGGTTAGTGGAATATTCAACAAGCCAGAGCCAGTCACACTCAACGCCAAGACATTCTCCATTTTCTTTATCTGGCTAAGTCTCCTCTGGTGCGGCATTGTCATATTTCTGGTCGAGGTTATTAAGAGGGTGGTCAACATGTCGTTGATGAAACTGGCTTTCCAGAAAACATGTCAAATGGTTCAGCGTAGTGTATCCTTTGCGTCCTTGGTGCACCGCTTCGTGCGATCTAGATATAAGGGCAACCTCGGGAGGGTAGGGAGTGAGTGCACGTCTATTTTACCATCTAATCTATCTAACACGCACGCACCCCTTAGAAATACAGACGACGATCACAATCCAAAGATGTCTAACTTAAAGGAATGAATGATTGTGTATGAATTGATGTGCGAATGTGGGGGAATATAGGACAGTATCTTTCCATTTATATAAACTTTCACGAAGGATTTACGGTTCAGAAATATTTTCACTGAATGACATAAATATACAAATATTTCACCTTTTTGATACTTTCTGTCACATTTCATAATCTTTGCACTATTTAATATTCCCAATCGCGCTGATTTCCTATTAAGTCCATTAAGAAAAGCCTTTGGTACCAATACCAATACGCAAGTGCTCTTACACTTAAGCAATCTTCAATATAATATACCTAAGTACACCTAAGTATACCTAAGTAAGTACTAATATATAATAAGTGATTAGAGGTGCTGCAAGTGGGTTTGATCCTTCATTCGAATCCCGTATGGTAAAATGAACCTGACCGCTGAAATTTTTCGAAACTACAAAAAAGTGATGTTATCAATTTGGAAAGTAATTTGGAACTACTTGAATGTACCACACTATCTGTTAATAGTGTTGCCATTGAGCACGTTTGGTTGAAAATTGAAGTCGAATTAAATACAAAATTCTCTTAGTTAAAAACCAACTTATATAATGGAATTGACACAATTTGAAAGAAATTGTAATTTCGCAGTATTAGTAAAAAATATTATTTGAGCAATTTTGGAATTAATCGAAAATTATTTTGAGCCCTTTTTAAATTAATTGGAAAAAAATTTGGGCCGTTTTAAATTAATCCAAAATGACAAAAAGTGTCATTTTCAACAAAAAAGGGAAAGTAAAGTAAAAGAATTTGAAACACATTTTAATGACACCACGTAAATTTCACATGCACGGATTGCTTTTAGCTTTCAGAGACACGGCTTGGCTTTGCTCCAACGTTTACAACAATGAACTTTCTCCGTGCCTATGCCTATGCACCAAGTTTGATGAAGAGCTTGTTTGAAGTTTAGAGTTTAGAACCCATTATAGTGAAGGTGCAAGTTGGGATTTTACCGCGAAATTAGAATTTTCGTCAAATTGTGACAAACTCATTCAAGTGTAGGAATTTGAATGATGCCAAATGCCAATTTCCTTCCAACGGATCAATCATTTGTGTATGTTAACTACCTCCCTTTATAAATTTAGATTGGAATTGCAAATGGAGATTTAGATTTGTTGTTTTCGTTCGTGATGGAGAAGCCGTATCAAAGTCTTGTCTCTGACGTGAGTGAGGGAAGACGTAGCTAACAACAGATATAGGCAAACATAGTATTCACTTTCATTATCCTTTCCGATGGGATACCACATTTCAACATGGAATGTATCTCTATTTTTTACTGTATTTTTTACTGTACCAGCAAAATGAAGACCGGATGATAGAAATATGTTTAAGACTTGATGATATTGATGTGAATGAATCGATTTTATGCTAATACCTTTTAACTAATTATGTTCCTTAAGCATCGTACCTAATATATAATATCAAAGTGTCCTCGACTTGTAATCAACCCGCTTGCGGGATTTGTGGTTGCATGAATAAATCTAAATCTAAATCTAAATCTATGGGTCGTCGGGTTTTGTCTCCTGTGCCGGGGTCATCCTGTGAAGAAGCGAAGGTGGCGAACGTCTGAGGACCCATTCTTTGGACGCATTTTGGATGACAACAACAAACTCGACCCACCTTGTTGGCAGACTGTCGTACTGGAAGAACCTAGGGACGTAATGGAAAAATTTAATAAAGTAATATCTTTCCATGGTTCGCGGTATCCGTCAATGGTACGAGGCACAGACGGTTATAAAGCAGTTTGGGAACAACTTTCAATTCTTGATTTGAAGTCATGGAGGTGCGAACTCCTTATTCTCCAAGTGTGCGATGGATTCAATAACCACAGAACCTTGGGGCTCAGAATTATGGACCACATCCGCCTCAAGGAACAGCGGTACCGTCTTCATTAGATTTGGAGTCGGTTTCGAAGCATCTACGCTCTAATAATCCCATGCCTGGAGTTAGGACGTGATAAGTTCTGGGTACTTCACAACAACGGACCCTTTGTGTCGGGAAGGTGGGTGGAATCTGGTGGAACACCCTACATTTCACTCCTCCTCCTACACCCCCCCCCCTTTCCGTCCCGAAAAATGCTCCTCCTTCAGGGAACTGCTCGTCCTTGCTCCCCACTCAAAGTATGACTACCATACATATAAAGATGTTGCCGTTAATCCCGGACCCCCCGTCAGAATACCGATCAAACCGGATGGAGACCCCAATCCAATCCTACCATTGCGGCCCTTTCTACAGAAAGATACCATGGTGCTTTTGTTCCGACCACAGTCGTTTCAGTAGTGCCTGTCATACCGAGGAGTATGCCTACGAACTGTGGTTGAACCAATGGTTACTCCACGTCGGTAAGAGGGACAACGACACAATCAACGGCGACTGCTCCTTCCAGCAATTCACGGTTTTCCAGAAAGTTTTCTTGGGGTGAGGGAGATCCAAAAATGGTCAGTCTTGGAGTCTCTGGTTATATGTCCCTGTCCTGCGCTTCAGTTGCAAGCCACATGGATTTCCAAATGTATGGTAAACCCTTTCATTGGGAGTTGTGGCTGTCGCAGGGAGCTGCCATGTTTTCTATGACCCTCTTCTACGTGGTTTGGGAGATACCAAGGAGAGATGTAGGACAAATCGTCCTCTTCCTTCTCAGTTCCCTGGTTGAAGAATCTCGGTCTCCTCCGCCCCGTTTGCGAGGAAATCTTGCTTTCAGGATTAGCTTTGGAATTTGGTTCTTTGTGTCTATGGTACTTAGCTGTGGCTACATTGGAAACCTCATCAAGTTCCTCAACGTCCCTCCTCCCCCAACAACATTCGACTCATGGTCGTCCCTTCCATGCCTCTCTCTTTCCCCAGACGCCCTCGTCACTTCACGTGCCGCCTGGCGCAATAAGTTGGGAGGTGAGGGAAATATTGTTTGCTCCAAGCCACAAGAATGCCTTTCTACAATTCTCAGTTGGACTCAAAGAAAAGAGTTCCGCGGCTGCATGGAAACGTATTCAGAAGCCTCAAATGCTACTGTTACCTACGTCCAATTCCAATCCTCGTACGAGGAGGGTGACGTCATCGCGTCCATCACACAAAACATGTTTTTGCAATACATTTGGAAATCTGTTTCTCAACTGCTGGATGCCAAGAAGTTGTCACATGCTGGGAAAAGTGAGCTTCTGCTGCTTTGGAGTTTGTCAAACCACTTCAAGAAGGCTCGACCGCTTCCGAGGTACTCATTGAACTACTTGGAAGTCCGCAACTTTCCCAGCAAGGTCAAGACTTTCACAGCCCTGCAGGACAGGGTATTTGCAGAGAGTGAGCTGGTCAAATGTGAAAGGACAGCTTGGGCGTATGCAGCATTCTCGGATGAGACACGGGACCCGCAGTTGGAGTACTTCAAGGCTAAATACCCCTCGATTTCATGGTACGGGAACAAGGGTACGCGTCCTTTGTTACCTCAATTTAAGGTTGCGGCATTCAGGGTACACCACAACAACCGGGTACCCCAGCAGTTGAAACGGTATCAGGCCACTGGGATGGTGAAGAAGGACATGGAAGGGGTGAGGAGGGCATGGATCACAAATTTGAAAAACGAGATGCCGGACCCACAGCAAGGAAAAGCCAAAGCAGGATTAAAACCTAAAGCAATCTCGCTGCGGAATTCAAGCGTGGGAACCATCCTTCTCCTCCTTTGTTCATCCCTGGGAATGACGTGTGCCTTGCATCTTATTAGAAAGCTGGTGAATTTCGTTAGCTACGTTACTCCAGTGCTAAAGTTGGCAGCCTCCAACAAATCTAATCTACCGCTGGCTTTGTTGCTACAGGATTTGACGAAACCCCCGTCTATCACGCAACGTAGACAGATTACTCGTAAAGAACCACCGACCCCGGATCCCCCAACAACGATTGACCAACTCCCTCTCATCTGTATATAGCAGATCACTTTCTGAACAGAGTGTAAATTCTTCTTACTGATTTCACAATGTAACATATACCAATGCCTCATACTGTTGTTTTTTGTTGATCAAGGAAGAGAAGTCGCCCATTTGGCATGCATCTTAAGTGACTTTTTGTATTAAATGTATCAATTGTATTCAATGTATAATTGTAGAAGGTATACAGTAAGATGGAGAGACGGAGATGACAATTTATTTGCAAATAAGCATACACTACAAAAGTTTGACATGTGGATCACATAATTAGTGGCCGCATTACAGTGTGCAAGCCCATCATAATTAAAAGGGGTAGTAGGAATGTATTGTGAGCGATGCCAATAAAGAAATGTGTGATATCAAATGGATTAAACTCCTTTGTACGTTAGTCTGCAGGAATAGGAAGCTAGTGCTGTGCTTTACTCGACTGGAGTCTCAGCGTCCTGACCGTATTTGCTGTTAAGACGCCTGAACGTGAGGTGTTCATATCTCCGGTCAGCTGTTGGAGAGTGTTGTAAGAAGTTTTCGGAATACCGGAATTCACAAACTCGATGACTGTACCAAGATAAGCGCTGCTTAGAACTGTGAAAATGAGGAACAAGTCGCTAAACACAATTCTAAAGAATCCAGCTCTCTCCATCGCCCTTTCTTCCGGAGGTAGGGGTACCTCGATCAGCTGACTAAGAGTCATCATTAGCATCCTAACGACATTAGTTCTTTGGAGGACCACCTGTGACTGTGACCAGGCAGTAGCGATTAAGGTCAGGACCACCGCCGTGACCAGGAGCGTAACCCAGAGGTACATCTGAAATGGAGCCCAGTAAAAATTGAACTTGAGATGGTCTGTTGTGTGGTAGCAGGAGAGAAAGTTGTAGCTGGATTTGTCCAGATAGATCTTATCTCCTTCAAAGTTTGTGGGAACACGACCGCGGTAGTCCACCATCTGACAAGTGGGACTCCAACTTTGGATCCCCAGGATAGAGCCATTTCTTCTTCGGACCATGTCCTTTATTGTGTCAACCAAGAGGGGCCTCGTCTTCCGCAGGTCTTGAGACCCTGCCTTAGCTCTCTCTGAAAAGTGGCAACAGAAGGTCTGCACGCGAGCCAGGTCTGATTGGTTTTGACTCAATGTCTCCCAGCATTAGCCCGACGAAGTTGAGGTGTGTCGATCGAATGTACAAGAGGGCCCGGTGATGTTTCTTTCCCAGTGACAACCATTGGAGCAAGGGAGGAAGGACCAATAGAGCGAATTGTCGAACAGTGATGTTTCTAGTTTCATTCTGGGAGTACGGCATGTAGGAATGAAGGATGGTCATTCTTTTCCCGTCGCGGTTTCCGATTTGACGGCAGGGAATAACAACTGCGAAACCCGACCTACGACGGATCTGTGACTGTACCACCCTTCCGCTCTCATTGTAGTGGGTTTGGCTATTCTCCTCCAGGTGGTAGCCGGTGAAGGCGTGTGGGTTCATGTTTATGCTGGGGGAACATGACTGGAGAAGGAATAATTGCTAGAAGCAGTAAAGGAGGCATCTCATAGGAAAAATGTAGTATAATTCTTTGCAAGAGTAAAATGTGCAAAGTAAGTTTTTTCATGCCACAATTGGGGCATGCGGCTGGACTGTAAAAAAAAAAGAAGAGTGTGGGGGGAAATGCATGGAAAGGATTGACACATGATGCGTGATGGGTGAGTGACTTAAGTGTAGCAAGGGTACTGAGACTTAGTAGGGTAGGGTGCGGCTGCCAGCTATTTTTCAATTTACAAGGCTTTTGTGTCGTAAAATTAATTTTTTCCAAAATTCAGTATAAAAATCAAGACTTTTCAAGCTGAGGAGAGGAACAATTTTCTTTTCAGGAGGAACAATTCAACCTATTTTGTGTCACTTTTCTTATGGACCGAAACGTTTTTATGTCCCATTGCTCAAGGGATTGACGTATGGACTATTCCAATGGTCTAGTTCTTTATTGTGTACCTGTGGACCCTTGTACAATTTCTCAGGAAAATTGATGGTCCATAGCCAACGGAAAACTGTGTGCAACCTACCGCAAGTGAATGTGGTGAAGAATCTGAAAAGGCATATGAGATGCCTAACAAGTCGCAGCGCCATCCTTTATTCCGATGAAGGGACATATGCTTCGACATTCGTTTTTCTATGTTGGCTCTCTCGATTTGAAGCGTCTTCCAATAACCAGCTTTGTTCTCATCGTTCTCTGCCACGATCAAGGGAAGGACCGTCTCCTGTAATCCAGGACTTTTTAAACGCGTATGCCCCGGAACCATCGGCCAGCACTCACTCCCTTTAAGACTTTCGTCAAGAATGGAGTGAAGTAGGGGAAGGTTTGACGATCCCCATCCCCTTTCGGTGGGAGATGCAGTCATGGTTGACATGCGCAGAGGAACAAAATCAGCTTTTCTGTTATGAAATGTTTGTAGTTCGCACACGTAAATACGTTCATGTGAGCTCCCAATTGGGAACAACCGTTGGCTACTGATGGACTGCAATCCATACTTCATTACAGTCAAAATAAAACGTTAGATAACAAGACAGGAGTTGTGGTGTACACATATTTAGGAAGATAGCACATTGTGATACATTACTTGGTGGGGGGACAGACGAGATGGCAAAT
>JAQGCL010000597.1:0-12572 GCA_034699605.1 Isotomiella paraminor
GGCATGCGTCATCATTCATTTCATGATATGACGTAAGTGGACTGTGGGTTGTCAGAGTCAGTGTTTTTTATATTACTGAGGTGCAAAACATTAAGGCTACGCCGTAGTCGTGAAACATCACGGTGGTGTCGTTTTCACGTTGCCTCGGAATAATTAGGTAAACTATGGACAATTTGAATAGAGATATGGTGCACGACAAGTTGCCGTGGGTCCCGCCCAGTCGGCATGGGAATTTGGTTTAACGAAATCACAGAAGTTCTTTGGGCTACGTAGTACGTAGTAGCTAATAAAATAATTATATAAATTGGATAGAATAGATTGTGAAAGCCTCATATGCGTGACAACAATGCTAAACAAAAGAAACGCAACTTATTCCTTGTCGCAATGTGGAACTTACGTTAGGACAATTTGTGTAAAACTGCGACGTGTCAAAAGAATTTGTACAATGGAAAATCGCAGACAACAAGAAAAACATCGAATAATTTGCATTTAATTCCATTTACAAGGCAACATCACTGGGTGTAAATGGAACTTCATCTTTATACTGATATATGTTTTAAGGGTTGCAGTGAGTTAGTGTGGTATATTAGCTTGAGAAAAGGTGAGAAAATGTCTTAGGACCATAGCATTCATACATACAACCCTCTTAAAACTGGAAAAATCCAAAATTTGGCATGCTAAGGTATTTACGGAAACCCACAAACTTACATTACTGGTGATCGTTAAAAAATCCATTTTTTGAATGCAGACGATCTAGGACAAATCCACTTTCGGAATTCAAAGAATCCTTACTCCAGTCCATCAGGAGTCCATTCACATAAAGCAAGGGTACCACACTAAGTCACACTGTAACCCTCACAGCATTTGTCAATGACAAGCAGACACCGCATTTACATGTGGTGAGGTTCCCTCGTTAGTGTACGAAAGCTGGCTTCTCCGACGAAGGATGCTAAAGGATTCGGCCATGCTAAAGGGTGCTAACGGAACAACAACGCCGTAATTCGTTCGTTCAAACGACGTTTCGTTCGTTCAACGTTCAAAATATCTCCCGCCTGATGCCAATCCAAGCACTGAAGAGACTACGTGTGGTGTCCCATGTTTAGCATGTGGAATGTCTCACGGATGTGCGAGACCCAGTTTTTCTAACCGTTTTGAGTAATAAATGTCAACCGAACGGCGCGGCGGCGCGGCGGCGCGGCGGCGCGGTGAATCAAATCACCCTGATGAAACCATGCAAATCTCGACTTTTATGCAGACCATGCCAAATCACCTTAGATTCCCACATTGGAGGATCGAACTTGTCAATTCGGATACCAGTAGACCACGTTTTCAACTCGGGTAGACATTGTCAAGGAACGCAGCGATATGATGATGATGATGCAGCAGCATCGACAATTCCTCAAGTAGTGAGGAAGGTGATGATTAGGTGGTTCTGTTGGTTGTGTTGTGAATGGTTGCTGGTTACTCGACTTTTCCTGGTGGTATAAGGGATCGAGATCGGGGATGCAAAGTCCATGCAATTGGTTTTGAATTTTTAAGCCATTCGCATTGTAAATAAACTCAGTTATACAAACACAATTGAGTGGAATTTACAGCATCATTATTACACTCTTCCCCTGCAGAATATAACTTCGTATTTCATTGTCAACCCTAACAATGGAACGTGCAGGACACGATATACTCGTCATAATCGATCTCTGTAGGAACACATTCATCGATAATTCGTAGTTCGCTTACGTACGCTTGCATTGCTTTACTCAGCGCTAAGCAGCAGCACGAACAGGTATTGTATCTATGTGGGGAAAGAGGAAAAAAGTGAAGCTTTTGTAATATGTTTTTTTGTCGATTGCAGAATCTTGTTATTCTGTTGATAGGCATTATTGTAGCGATAGTTGTTTTTGCAGCTACGATGTACCACCCAGCAACATGACGTGGATATACAGAAGAGACGATCTTTCTTGGCACCAAGTCACGAGACGAGGATACAGCATTGTTGCTCTGATTATGAATAGACGAAAAGAGATGCAAGCCTCATTGAGAATCACTTACAGCTTAGCACAAACTATAGCCACTAATAGAGCATTGCCATAGCCACGTCCTCGTTTTGCTGCATGAAGAGTAGCCATTTGCCTATTTTTTGCTCGATATATATAAAATCCAACAATGCTTTGGATATGCTACTGTCCTCTCACTTAGACTCTGGTACACACCAGTTACAACACTTCCTCACTGCTGCATTACAAATCTGCAGCATATGTTGTTCACTTTTTAAAGCCCAAAAAAAAAATTATTAAATCAAAATGGAGAAGACAGTGGTTTATATTTGTTGTTGCGGTTGACAAAGCCCATGGAAAATGGAAATGTGAGTTTTTGATGTGTGTTTTTTTAAAGATAAATCATTCATTCAAGGGAATATTTGTTGTTGTAGAAATGCATTCATCCGATTGTAATTACGTCTCTGTTTGCCATCTTAAAATCAGTTGGGACAGGGAGTGTATTACAGAATGATGTACATCGCTGGACGGTTATTTCAATCACAGGTATGCAATGATCAATACAATTCTCTTAACAAGGGGATGTTTCTGGGAATTTAGTTTTGATTCCCTCACACACCACCTCAAAGCATTCCGTTGTTAATTACGTTTGTTTTATCTTATGTGATGTAGAACCATGGACAATCAGCCAATAAGAAACCAATGTGAAGAGGACCCTTTGGCCAACAACTTCACTTGTATTTCGTCATTACCGGTGCACAGGAGAGTATTTTTCCGATGACTTAACGCGTTTAAGGTCAGAGATTTATTTTATAGGTTTTAAGAAAATGTTGAATAGAATTAATCCTAGCTTTAGCGAGTGTATACCGCTAATGCTGTCAACGAGAAAGCAATACATTTGGCATAATCTGCGCATTCACTCCTACCTAAATTTCAGAAGACAACAATGATTGATTAGCCATTTAACTGTCGGAATTCCAGCAACACTGCGTTATCTGCATGATTATTTCTTATTTATTTTGTGCAAAGCCCGCCATGCTTGGACCCATACCCATACCCATTGGATATGCGAGACAAAACCAGGACACCCTGGTCGCAACACTGGGAGCCTCGGAGCACTTGTTCCATACCCAAAGGAAACTATGCCATAGAGGGACAATTTTCCAGTCCGTGAACTCCGGCAAGATTGGGGGCCGGGTTTGTACATGATTATTTGTTATTTATTTTGTGCAAGACCGGCCATTCTTGCACCCATACACATACCCATTGGGTATGGGAGACAAAACGCGTACAACGATACGCGTATGGTAACGGTACTCCAATGGTACACTGGTATGGTAAATTGTACAATAGTTTTTCTGAGGACGCCCATTCTAACTTCAAATACCTTCTAATATATTTACAAACTCCCGATTTTCGCATAATTCTGGTCTGGGCAATTGTAATGCATTTTTGACCACAATGTGTGACCGTTCCTTATTATTGCCATTTGGATAGGATAGAAGATCCAAGATAGACCTTCTTTATTACGAAACCGATTTTGAAGTCATGTTGGAGGACGGGAAAATGTAATCCTATTCATCTTCAAACCATTTAATGAGACTATTATGTGATAGTTCTAAAGTATGGTGGGGGCTTTCTAAAATGTGTAATTCTATGTCTACTGGAGATACAGTTAATAATTCTGAGAAATTCACTCGTACTGAGGCTAAAAATGTTAAATCAGACCTCTCATCTATATACGGTGTATTGCGATGTAAAAGTGGACATCCATTTGTAATGCATTCTATTATAGTAGCAGCTGAATAGGGTAGTCCTCTCTCAGCATTTCTTTTAAATTCATTGACCTTTCTACTTAGGTATTCCTCTATAGTTTCATGTTCCCCTAACGGATGACTTTCCAATGGTTCGGGATCATGATAATCATGCTCTATCAAAGGATGATATGACATGGCTAACAAATGTTAAACGATGGTCATCAAAATGAGTTACTTTGATCCGCTACACAAGACTGGATCGTAACCATCGTCTTATATTTTGTTAAGTTTTAGATTACTTGTTTTTTGAAATCCTTTTATTCGTCGGACATAGAGGAGGGAGTAGTCGTGCGCACGTATCAGGGTCTGATGGGTGCAAGGTCCAGGACGTCACATCCGATGTGATGACCGTGGAGTGTGTATCAGAGGGTATAATATACGAGCAGAGTAAGGGTTTTTCTCGTGGGGCATGCAATTTCGAGGCGATGAGGTGAAAACGGCGGGTGACAATCTGTCTGCGGGGCTTTTGGGACTTGGTGTTCAGGCTCGTCAAAATTCTAGAGGAACGGGTAATACCGTTTTGTTTGTAGAGTGTATAGGACTTCTGAACGATTTGTTGTTGATGGACGATGCAGGTATCCGTATTTCGAGGGTTAACGGTGGTAGTTAGGATTCCCGCTAGGGAAAGTTGGGTAAGGCAATCGTGGAACAACAAGGGTGGGGTACGGGAAACGGTGGGAGAGCGTTTTGGGGAGGGTTGTTTGGTTTGGGATGTAGCTGTGGTCATTACAGGGTGCCCAGTGGTTAGACGTTTCCAGAGGAAGAGATTGTGTAGTGTATCGTCACGCCGTCTTTTGTTGGTCCTGGAAGTTAATGGTGCCGCCTGGGAAATGGAATGTTTGTCCAAACAAGGTTCTGGTTCCGTAAGAACTGAGATCCGATTCATCAACCACGTCAAACTGTGGGGGGAAGAGGTGGGTGTCGAAATGTACTGGGAGTTTGATTTGGGCTGGAGTGGGAGTCGAGGTTGGTAGCCTTAAAAGGTCTCGTGCTTGGGATTCGGTGATATAATTGTGAAAGAAGGCGATTTCGAAAGTGCAAGTTATCTGTTGCCCAATTATATCGACGACGAAGTTCATCCTCTCATACAGTATCGTAAGGTTCGGTTCGAATGTTTTTCGTTAACGATTCTGTATCGACTAGCGATAACAGGATTGGTATGATGAGGTTTACAGAAAGTAGAACCAAATGTGACTTCGACTACAGGGTTGTCGACGGTAGTGAATTTTGCCACTGCATCTTTCCCATTTAGGGACAATAGAAGGAAATATGTGTCCAATACTACGTCGTCGTGATCACGTTGGAAGATTGTCCGTATAGCTTCGGAGTTGATGAAACTCCTACGGTGTGCGGGGTCGATGGTAGCGGTTATTTTATGGCCTTTTATTTTAATGGGGAAGGTGTAGTGCATCGGATCAGGGGTTATCCCGATTATTCGTATGCGGTGATTTTCAGTGAGGAGGGGGTGTGGCTGGGTGAAGTTCCTGGGCTTTTGAAGGGCCTCTGGGGGAGTTCAGTGAGAAGGGGGTGTGGCTGGGTGAAGTTCCTGGGCTTTTGGAGGGCCTCGGGAGGACTTCAGTGAGGACACATTCACTAAGGCTTCTTAGCCTACATACATCTAACTATATCTATCTACATTATACAATCATTGCATTCATACATTCATTCAAAAGGCGAAGGGTCATCATCATATCGCTGTCTGGCTCCACGACTACGTACTTGTATGTAGTGTTTGGCCAAATTTTAATTTTAATTGGAGAGGAAGAAAGTGACAGTTAAATATGATAGACAGAAAGCTGAAAAGATATCGTACCTTTTATTTTGCTCGGCAGCAAGAAACCTTATCCTTGTTCTGAAGCTCAAGGATGAAGTTCAACTCACACTGAGTTACACACACACTAATGTTTATTGCAACATTGCACTGCAACATCTCCATCCGACAACCGGTTTCATCAAGAAAACGTCTCTGATTTGACAGTGTTAAAGAAGCTTCTTAACAATAGTTGGGAGCTACTGCCCGAGTATAAGGTAATATTATTTTTAAATACTTGTGGAATATACAATTCAATATACAAAGATCTGGTTGTGATTTTGCAATAAGTTCCCACGTTGCAGTTTTGCACTTTTGCAGTTTGTGTGGTTTCATGCGGTTTTAATTGTCCAGCTGGAGTTATATATGTGATTATATGGCTTACGCTTTAAAATGGACACATGTTTCTTGAAGCTGTGGTGGCCACATGAGTTGGAGGTTCTTCCTGCTCTCCCAAGAGTTATACACTGAAAATAAATTCAAGACGCAATCTAATAGGGATGTCGCATATGTAACGTACCTGTGTAATTAAAGGCGGACACACCAGTTGATATGGTCAATCCTGCTGCAACCAATCTAACACAGCTTATATATAGTATATATGCTTTTGCATATATATATATATATATTTCCCTTGCTATTCCACTGTTCAATCCGTTAAGCAAGTGATTGCTTGTTTCACCATATTACGGTCCTACTTTTGCAATACTTGTTTGATGATATAGAAATGACATTAGTTCATAAATCAGTTGATAACATTGTAAAAAAAATACTTGGATAACTATTTAAAATGACAGACTTTTTTTGGAAGTGAACGGACATTATGGCTATTATTAGTGTAGATGAGACCAGCCCGAAGTTGGTCAGCGGTCGGTTAGTAACTTGCAAAAATTTTGAGAGTAGGGGTTTACAGATATACCTATACACCCACACGTGGTAGTCAACTTTCCTCCTCCACTGCACTTTTCTGTTTAAATTAAAAACTGTTTTTGCTATGATTATGTTTAAGCTCAACCGATTTTAACCGGGATGTTACCAATTAGAAGTTATTATTGCTCACCACCTTTGGGGTTATTCAAAATGTTTAAGATTTAAACTGTTCAAGTGAAAAGTATGAATGAAAGTATGAACGAAAGCTTTGGGTCTAACACTGGTGTAATATGTCGGTCAGTATATTTTAAATTAGGATGAGTGTTCCCAACTGTTTTCGTAAAGTCAATAAGTCAAAAGTTTTCGTCGTTCATGTGGTCCACTTAGGAGTAGTTCGAATTAGGATGTCGGGAAATTTTTGGGTGTCTCTTCTATTTCTCGGATCAACATCTCAATCACTTGAATTCTCAATGAATTCAACCAATTCGAAGCCAGAAATGTTTAGTAAACTGTTATCCCTGTTTCCATTGTCAAAAGCGTGGTTGATTGTTATTAAGTACGTGATGTACTGCGATTCACCGTTTGGGTGAGCATAGATCTTGAGTGAAAACGTGAAAGAAAAGAAGAGGAAAGATGCTGCTTCAATAATATCCGGTTTAATTGAGTAGGCTGTAAAGAAGTCCCACTTCTGTTAAACTTAAAGTCAAAACGATAAACGGATAGAACAATCGAATAAAGCTCGCGTCATTTACGATATAATTCGCTAAGTTTCTTTCTCGCCTACTAGCTCTTGACTTAATTTGCTTAGAGCAATAATTTCAGTAAGAAAATATAAGCTTTTTTTGTGACAACTGTTCTGTTAAATTAATGTTGGATGTTAAATGCGTGTGAAAGACGGAAAGATAGAGAGAACATAGATTGGCAATCTTCGCATTCACTCTCGTTACTACTAAGGTTCAAATTTATTTAAGTTTTGCGACGCACATTAGCGATGTTTACTCTCCACATTGATTCAGCTAATTTTGATAACGGCTCTGTGCAACAAAACGAAGTGAAGGAACGAAGAAACGATGAAACGAAGTAAACTGACGCGCATACCTGTGCAACATGTTTATCATGGATTCTTGGATAGGCGTAGGCAGTTATCTGATACGGGTGGAGCATTGTTTTGAATTGTACCACGCTAATTGTAAGTTGCCATCTTGCTATTGATTTCTGGAGGTGTTGTTGTACGAACGCCGTCTGGGTATGACTCCCAGAAATGATAAAACATGGATTGTATATAACCAAGGTACACAGAATGTCCTTGTCCTAACCTTGTTTCTGACCAGACACAAATGGGTCAAATTTGTAAAGTAAGAAAGTATATGAACTACTCTATTACAATTTGTCTTTATTAATTGAAAGTAAAGGTGAGTAACACTAGTGGCATATGTTTTTGAAAATGACGGAAATATTCTAAGGTTGTCATTGCCATTCAGGAACGGCTTGAATATAATATTTTTGTGTGAATAGTTTGAAAACGCTTCTATATATTTTTCACTCCCTCTATTTCTAAAATCTAACCATCCCTTTTTTGAGTATCATAGGTTCTAATATATCATCAAATACAGTGCATGTCATGCGAAGATTTTTCAACGACTTCAGGTCGAGATTGTCAACAATGAAATCTTGTATCACCTGGATTTGAAATACGTAGTGTAGTGTGCCCGTGTACATTCCACAGTATCTGTACAAAATAAAATAAAATCTTCAATATTTTTTCATTCTTTCATACCAGTTGCAAGATATGGTTTGGTTTACAGGTGACTGGAATCGGGGGTGGCATATTGATTACCTCTGCTGCAAAGCAAAAGTTTAGTATTTTTATTCAATAAATTAATTTTTAATTGTTCAGAGAATAGAGAGGAAGAAGAAAGAATGAGAAGGATTCTATTAAATGGTATACAATCTATTAAATTACTATTCACGTATCTACCCAAAAGCAAGGTCGACCGCCTTGAGATGTTCTCTACGATGCTGACTTGAAACCTCTCCGTCACCGCACCCTTACTTCTAATTCGGCATCGCTCGTCGGGTTTTTTCAGAGCACTCAAATAGTAGGCATGTGTTGCCTGTGCAACATGCCTATGGGCAGTGCTTTCGCTCGTCTAAACCCAGAGCACGTTAGAGCGTGTCAAAACTATTGCAGCATTGATGACACTGGATTAGCATCGTATATAATATTGGCTTCAATCCTACAAACTCAATTATTTTATACTACTTGACTTTGAATGCTCCGGCTACGTTTTTGTTCCGGATTAATATATTGGGTGGAACACTGGGAAAACCCACACTCATATCGACACCACTCAAATCAACATCGGCCCGTTTGTACTGGAGAACTCACGGTAGCGGTTCTCCTTTATACTGAAAAATTGCTGTATTTTCGTTCACGGCAATGACATCTTCGAATGTGTCGTAAGATAAATTTATCAAAGTCTGGCTTCTATCTAGTACTACTTCATTGCTTTATTGCTGGTCCTGGAGATGCCGCGGCGTCCGCATGTTCGGCATTAGGGCATTTGGCATGACTGTGGTTTAAATCATTTTAATTTTCATTCGAACTAGGACCATCTTCTTTCACACTGGGATTTCCACCCATTCAAAGTAACATGTATATTCGTGTAAGGATTAGTCAGTGGATTCTGTAGTTTCGTCTGGCATCACAAGCGTAGTATCATAATATGCACATAGCATCATACGCCCACCTAGGTTTAACTAGAGTGGTGCGGTTAGAGTAAGGTGGTTCATCCCAACCTTTGGGAACCAACGTAATGAACAATGAGCACACAGACAAAGACACTGTCGTAGGTTGTCGTTTATGCTGTACAAGTAGAATATTATTTGCGGCACATTGTCTAAATTGCAAGTGTTTATCAGCTTGACTCTGAAACTGTCATATTCCACGTACCGTCTCTAAGGCATTCTAGGAAGGTGCTGGAAGGCGCCTGCTGTCGTTGCTGGGCTGTTCCTTGCACCTTCCCTCCCATTTTTCAACTCTGTTTACGGGTTTGGACAAGTGCTTTTATCAATGCGGCAATAGTTGAAGGAGTGCTTTTGAGGTGTATGTATAAGATTTTGTTGACACTTAGATCTTTGGGCTTTTGGTTTTTTGTTTTAACGAAACCATGTTTCACATTCTCATGGACACTCACAATTCACGCATAGAACTTGGTCAGGCAAAATGTAAACGCCTGTATCTACCAATTTCCATTGGCAATAATCCACATCCTGCCTTCGAATAACATCAAAAGACGCTACTCCGTTTCCACTGCCCCCGTTGTGTCATGTGTAAGGCACACCTGCAGACCTCCTGCTACCAACCACGAACAATCAATGAGCAGAGAAATGGAAAGACGTGGTGCGACAAATATAGAAGGAACCCTGGGTTGTAGTGATTGTTAGGGTTCGGTTGTTAGGTCTGTATGAAATATTTAACTCCTGGCAAATCATGATGGCATACAGCATACCCTTTATTGACTTGTTACAGGGAAATTAATAAGTAAATTAAAATCAACTCAAACAATAATTGCTTATCATATTCTACTGTTAACTTTATATAAAAAGGACCAACAGTCCGACAGCCTTCTGCCTGTTCATGGCTGTGAACGCTATAACTTGTCTTCCTTCTTCATACGCAATCACAGAAGTGAAGCAACCTAAAACCCAATTTCAACTTGGAACTGACATATGTAATTGCTACTAAAGCAGGAATTGTTGCAGCAATAATTCTGTCAAAACAAAACAAACAAACAAGAACCAATTCTGTCAAATCCTACTTACAAACAATCTTAAGGGCCATCCATAACTCCGACATGTGGTTTTTTATGAAACTGAAGAAGTCAGCAATGGAGGCACCCTCGTTTTAAATTGAGGCACCATTCCTTACCCCGTAGGATGGTACTGTGAAGGTTTTAGAGGAAGCCTCATCGATAGGTACAGCTGCAATATTGAGTAGCTGTATGTTTGCCAAAATCGCTGGCCTACAAAATATAATGAAATCAACTGCTGCAATTCCATATTTAAATCGTCGTGTGAAATCACACTTTCATTTCCAAAAAACCTGACAGCGTGATGGTTATTGCGTCTTCAAACTGTTATTAGAGGTGACTCAAATACTACAACAAACAAACAATTCAACTTGATGCAAATTTAGTGCAGAGGTAGCTGGTAAACGGCATATTCTCTTTATTCGATAACGGTGCCGTTTTGATAATACGATGTTATGGTAATAGAAACAAGCAAATAATAATGGTTAATTGTTTTTAGTTTTATTAACTTTTTATTTTATTAACCTTTGGTTGGCGAGACTGATTGTTGATTACTACCGAGACCACTACAGAGAGTTAAAAACTTGATATCTAGGACTACTTGTTTGGTTCCTAACGGTATTATTCCGGTTAGGTTAGTACTATGCGAGGTCGAGCGGGACTTACGAGTCGCATTTTCTTTAATAAGTTACATTTGTCCCCACATGCTAAATGCGGTCTTTCGTTGCATTTTTACGTAAACCGATCACACGGATGAATGAAGGCGTAATGACGTAACCCAGGCTCACCGTTAGATCTTGATTCTAGTAACCTATACTTCAAAATGGTGGGTTGATTGATAGCGATTGATTTGCTGCCTGATTGGTTGAGGTTCAAGCGAGGTTGACGTCGGGATTGTAATCATGTATCCACTGCTAGCTAACTCATCAGAACCTGGTATTTAATTTTGACTACTTGGATTATTGCAGTTTGGGGTAGTTCCCTCATCATTATGATCTGAATTCGGCACGACCATGCTTAACAATTTCAATCCATTGGGATATCCTCGCAGCCAAAACTCAACTACATTTTGCCACTTTGTTTCCGTGTGGTTTATGCGAATATCCTCTTCTATCGAAGGGGATAATCCTAATAAACGATTGTCTAATGAGCCCGCATATAGAATAACCATCCCAAACGTCTGAAGACAGTGCGGAGGTAATTCTATATCAGGGTGGTGAATTTTGAAAGTTTCAATAAAACTATCTTACATTCGGGTATTCCTTTGATCGTGGTATGATCAAAGGAAAGTATAGGACGTCTACTCCAATTACTGAATTGAGAAAAGGTATTTTCTAATTTAGACTCATAGAGTTCATTCCAATCGTGACCTTGGTCAATTTTTAACTGTCAAAGTCAATACAGTTTATTAGGAAAGAAGGACATCGAGGGATCTTTTTCAATAACAGGTGATGATGTACAAACTTCATTTGACCGTAAGTCATGGAAACAGAAACTTCATTAAAACGTAAAATACAAAAAACCTTAATTCATTTCTGCATTTATTTCTTTTCGAACTGATGCATTTTACAATTCTCTGTGATTAAAACAAAAAAATCCTCTTCATGTTTAAATGTGACTCTATCTTCACCCTTTTTATAGACAAAATAATCTGACTCATAGTCGAATGTAACCTTTGGTTCTTAGCGTGGAAATACGACGCAGCAGCAGTTTTGATTTGTCAGGTGCATATTTGAGTACCTTCGTTCGTTTTCTATAGATTCAGGAGTATGAGTAGAGAACGCATCTTTCAAGGAATTCTTGGCAATATTTTAATCTGTTTTGGCCAGCAATCCAGTTTGATTAGGATGTGCCGACAATGCCTTTGTTGTTTCTTTGATTATCCTGGACGTAAACCGGTCAAGTGGTGGGTCAGCAAAATGCAATAGCAAATTAGCATTTTACTGGCATCATCCCACTCATTCGTGCCTGCTATTGTCCGCTTGTATCGCCGAAATTCTGTACCGAGCTCTATTTATTGTGGAGAAGAAAAACAGGAGGGGTGAATGTTACCCCGTCGGTTTTAGACATACCTGGTTAAGAGTTGCCCCTTGTCATTGGTATTCAGGCACAAAACATTAAGGCTATTCATACCTCTGACGAGGACAGCATATAGTTAGCATTATAGTGTAATCTTACTGATTGGCATAGTGTTTTTGCAAATTTCGTAAGTATCATCATAATTGTTGCTCACTTGCATTGTTGTCGAAGCGGCGAAATGCCTTTACCG
>JAQGCL010000598.1:0-12568 GCA_034699605.1 Isotomiella paraminor
GTCTCCATTTCTCCACAAGTCCTCGAGCGGTACATCTCCCACCTGGAGATTCAGGCCATCAATCTGAAAAAAGCGGGAGATGGAAAGGCGGCTCAACGGAATTCCTCCCCGGAATTTTCAAAAGTTAAGGACGAAACCATATCAAAAGCAAAAGACCAGGTTGTGGAAATGTTCATATCCAAAATCAACGGAGAGATCCTGAGCCCCGCCCTGCAGGACCTTGCGAAAACCTCCCTTCGAAAGGCGGAAAAGGCCGTAGAAAGGAACACCAAAAAACTCTTTGCCTCTCTCCGTTCTTCAGACAAGGAAGGAGTCAAAGTGCTTAAGACACTTCAGAGAAAAGGCGCGTTGGACGCTCAGAAGATTGCTCAAAAATTGGCAGGACGGATCGACCTGGACGAACTCCCGCCTTCCACGCCAATTGAAAATGCTGGCGGGAAAACCATTGGAGAACTGAAGGAGGCTTATGGGGACTCGATGTCTCTGTACACGGACAAGAAGGGAAATTTCTTTGTGGAGCGACCCTCTTTTGAGACTATGATTGGGGAGTTTGGCGGGAATCGAAAAGGCGGGTTTTACGAACTCATGGTCTGTTCTAATTACTACAACAGGGCCATTGAAATCACGGACACTTCGGGGGACCTGGGGTCCCTGGATGATAATAAAGTAGTTATCAAACCACAAGAGGGTTCCGTGTCATCAGGGGAGCCTCCTCTCCGACTCGCCTATATCAAGGGTTCGGACGGCTATGGATACTTTGCCCCTCTGGTCAAGAGAGAAGGTAGTGATGAGATCATATACGAAGTGGGGAATGAAGGGGACACGAAGGGCCTCTACAGGTCTCTTGGCTTCCTGGCCGATACAAACAAAAGCAAAGCAGTCTATGGCAGTGAGGACTGGCTTAAGGCAGTTGCGTCGGCGAACACGCCAGAAAGTGTGAAGGGGTCCCTGGCCTCAATTTCAAAATACGCGCTGGACAGCCCAAGCGCCAAATTCCTGTACGATAATGGGGCTTTTGAGAGCGGTGCAGCAGCATTGTGGAAAAAGAGCGGGATTACGTCGGGAAGGTCTTATGCACGCAGGGAGACAGGAGTGGGACAACAGTCAATAAATAAGGACCGTAAATCATTTGTCTGGCAAGATAAGTCTTCCGCGCTCATTAAGGTACTTAACAGTGCTTGTACCCTTGCTTGTCAAAATATCTGACATGCATATATTGTCTACTTAGGTGTCCTCGACCCTTACTATCGTTGGCGTACGAACAAAGTCTTCCGAAGAGGCATTACAGCGTGCATCGACCCTGCCAGCACGTCTATTTTGGGAAGGCAGTAAGGCAAGTGGTGATAATAAGGAATGGGGTGTGTCAGGATTAGAGAATCTGGAAGGGTATCCATCATCGTTAGTCAAATCCAGGCACTTTAGGGATTCCAAAGTCCACAGTTTTAACGACCAGGATAACCTTTTGCGACTGCAGAGCTTTAAGGTTCACAAAGAGGTCTCCCTTGACATTACAAGTCCCCTTCAACGAGGATGGTCTTCCAGTCTTAGACATTAAACCTTGAGAAGAATGATGCATTATGTGGGGAAACCCATAAATGAAAAAACAAACGGACATTGTTCTTAATCACATTTGTGTATTTCCAAATCATGTGTAGGTTGACGTAAAGTATGGAAAATAAAGGATGACTTTACCAATTTTATTCAACTGGGTGTTCCACTTTGGGATTGTAGATGACTCCAACAATAAAACATGACCTCATTAAAACTTAATGCGTAAAAGAAGTAGAATTAGGAACGCGCTTAACCCGAATCTAAGGAACGGAATCCAATTTAGTTCATATTCTGCAATTGGACTTTGTACATTTGCGTTCATTGTAGTGAATTTTAAATTTGAAGGGTCATGTCGCCTGTTCAAATAATAGTCCTCCTCTTGGGGATGTTCCTTGTGTCAACAATAAATACCCTCACTTTGGCTGACGGAAGTAATCGTAACTAACTAAAAGATAAAGCTGTTAAATAAAGATGTCATTTATTAATTTGAGTAGTAGCTTGGAACGACTCGGAATCAGTAAATTACAAATGGGCTGCGGCTTGTGACTACGCAGGTAACGATATCGCCCCCTTGCCTCATCCGGTGTGGACAACTGCGGGAAACTATGTTGGGTCTCGGAGGAATGTACGCATTTTGTCTGGACCTCTCAACCGAAAGGCACATGCTGGTTGAAGGTAACCACAGTCACATTTTTATTATTATACTGCAGGAACTGGGTAAGTAGATTGATTAAATTGCACAGAAAGGAGAGGGAGACTGGGCCACAAGTGGTGCTTTTAAGACTCTACGCCCTACGGTTTGTGGTTTCAAAACCAATGGTGATAAAAAGGATGGTAAATTCATGGCATTGGCCCCAGCAGCAAAATAACGCATTTGTTTCACTTGTGTGGCCATGACCACTCAACTTGAAATTTCCAATTTGGTTGTAATAAATATGGTATATATTAAAAGTCATTGTGTGATTCAAATATACAGAATTCTGCGAATTAGTGTGTTGGCTGATTTGTACTTACTTTTTGAAAACAGATCTTCATATTTTCTTTGTTCAACTAAAGCATTGAATACTCCATCGAAAGGGTAACAGTAAGTGTCTAATGTACAAATCGAGGAAAAGGCGCAGTTCGCAAATGAACTCTAAAGCTGAAGCGTTGTAGCGGAGAAGGATTCTACAGGGACCTGCAGCAGGAGTTCCTTCACACAATCAACCATTTTCTACCCTCCAACTATCACCTTTCCACAATTGAAGACGAAACCAGTCATGACCAAATCTTACTGAATTAAAACTTTCATACTTGGAAGGAATTATAGATCACCTAGATATGTAGTAACATATCTATCTAGGTGATCTATAATTGTTTCCATTGTGGGTCATGGAAAAGTATGACATGCGAAAAAACCTTGTTTGCGAATAAGGCAATTATTGATTTGTGCCAAGTGGAACGATATCTTCGTCCTTCACATATGTTGGTTTTCGTTTCAAAACGCAACACATCTTGAGTGAGTGACAGGTACTCAAAAAATTGACAAGACGGTGGAGTGAATTATACCTTTTTGTAATAATCGGAAGGCCGTCGTTGGTAGGCGACCGTAAGGAAGCAGTCGTCAGTCATTTTTTTGATTGAAGGTTTGAAAATTGCATAGAGCATAGGATGCCGTCACTACCTGCGACCCTACAAATGGTTGTTATTTTGACTTTCGCTTGTCTTTCTTGGGGTCAGGCAAACAATAATCGGTTGCAATCGACGCCTTCGTCAACCATTAATGAAGCATTCAACATGCTGGACTGTTCCATCGATATCATGGAGTGGGACTCCAGTCACGAAATAAATGCCGTCTTGGAAGTGCCGTACAGAACAACTTGCGACTTGTCATTTGGGAAACTCCCCCATTGTCGACGAGGCTCTAAACGTGGTTACACTATTGATAACGTAGCCCTTGGTCCGCCTATCTCTGGTCGATCTTATTCGGGAAGGCTTTGTCAAGCTGCGGCCTTGTTTGTGCCTTTGAACTACGCCGACTTCACTCAGTGGTTCATAACTAGCCCGATGCAGCGACTTATTATCCAAAAGGATGCAATTAGAGGAAAACACATATCTATGGTTCTTCTTTTTATAGCGATAACAAACCAGGACAACGCTGACTACATTGAATACGCCCGAATGGCATTAGGCATGAGGCTACGTGCGTTCAGAAGTTATCAGATATTTCTGTTAAACCAAAATATTACGGAAACCCATGTGGTACAATTGGGCGGTTGTCGCGAATGGGTGACATCCCTAAAACAATTCAAAACGGGATCCTCATCTCAGCTTGTTGAATACGTTAAGCATCAGATACGGGAATGCGATAAACAGGTAGGGATTCGTCCAACCGTTGACAACTGGGAAGAGGTGACCCAGAGAAAGCATATGCTTCAGCTTGCAAGGGTTCACAGGGTCAAAGAGTGTACACCCCTTTATTTGAATGCTATTTTGAAAAACTTCCACAACGATTCCTCTCCAAGTATCCCCATTGGGCACCCAGTCCACACGAAGTTCAATCGGAAAGGCATTGTGCTTCCTTCCGGTTCGGCGGCGAGCGGAGGAGTTGATGTACATGAAATGGTCTACCTAACACAGGACAGCTACAAGTTTTGGAGTTGCTCATCCCTCCATCCTCCGAAAGTAAATGTGTCTGCATACACCAAGGCTTTTGATTGGAAGGTTTGGATGATTGTTTTTCTATCGACTGTCCTGTACTTGGTAGTAATGCTGATTCTCCTGCGAAACAACGCAACAAACTTTTTCAGACAAGTGGTAGACATTATCAGCCTGTTGTTGCTTTTATTTATTGATGTCGGTCCTAACCAGCAATATTCAAGCAGACGGGATGTATTTGGAATGCTTTTGGTACAATGGAGTTTCCTCGCCCTCTTCTTGAACACGCTGTATACCTCGGTCCTCACCAATGACATTACAGCCCCCTTTCAATCCGAGGTTCCGAAAAGTTTCGCCAGTCTCCCTACCACGTTTCATATTGGGTCAGGTCTAACCGTCTCCACGTGGAATGAGAGTGAAAGTGTGTTCTTGCCAACTACGCTGAGGACCTACAGACTATTATTGACGGATTTCGATAGGGTTTTGGAGAAGATGTGGTCGCTCTGGATGGTAGCAAAATTCGGCAAGACAATTGTTGACGATTTTATACATATTTTCGCTGAGCGTCTTGTGCGGGACACTTGCAAGCAAACTACCCATCCTCACCCATTGCCTCCGACCCTTTTCGGTTGGATGAACTGCTACAGTATCGGGTCTCGCGGTGCCGAGAATCCTTTCTATAGTGTTCCCCGGGGGGATCGAAATTACTTGGCTAAAGCTATAGAAGAGGCACAGTCGCAGTCGAAAATTGGAAGCTATCTCCAGATGGGGAAATCTTACTTGAACCCATCCGACGTTGTTCAGAGCACAGCTACATGTAATGGTACTGTCTACGTGGATCACAGCCACTACTTTTCCACAGGAGGAAGAGGTCTGATGCCTAAACTGTTTGGACCCAGTGGGCGGTCCCATCGTACAAGGCTACCGTACGTTACAAGCGAGGATGAAATGTATGATGGATTTGAATACGTTGTATTTGAAGTGTCGCGGGCTACGCTTCGGCTCACAATCTTGCTGCTGAGCATGCTTCAGTCTGGGACGGTGGGGTACTGGGAGCAGTTGATTAGGCACGAGCAAATGCTTTCTCTGATTCCAATTGTTGGTCAAGACGTGGAAATTGAAAGGCAGGGACTGAATTCCAACCTGTCCATCATGTTTATTGCATTGATGGTAGGAGTGGGAGCTGGCTGTTTGACATTTCTGCTTGAAAAGATTCTCGCTAGCCGAATAGTAGCGTTGCATCCCAATGTTTTCAAGCGTTTTGCACGCCATATCTTCTTTCTACGATATGTGCTAGACAAATTCGCTTTCAAACGTTGAACTTCTCTCTGTGTCGACTGGAAATGGTTGATGTAGCTGAATACCCAATTGACGTTGTTTGAATTGTGGTGATGGAGGAAGTATTCAAAGAATTCAGAAGCATTAAAATCGCTGCAACGCAAATGGATGAATACTAATTCAATGACACCTGTAAACAGGTTAACGCTTAGCTTAACTACCCACCACCGCCATCTGTTATATATATATATGACTTTGGTATTCAGTCGAATCAGATAATCAACATTGATGTAAGGAAGACTAAGGTGTAACGTTTTTTATAATTTAATTGAATTGTAGTCTCACCAACCCCAATTCAGCTTCTGTTGTGCAACCCGACAGGCATGCCATCTTTTGAAAAAGCATAATATAAAAAGAACGATTCATTCCATCATTCTAAGGGAATTTAACAAAAATTGGTGGTGACATCAATATTATGTTTTTCGATTTTTCGTTTTGGCAGGCAGGGGAAGGCGGGAAGGCATACATTTTTAATAACATCCAAATTCTAAAAAAACCGTTGAATAAATCAGTAGTTAAGGATATGTAACCATTGCCAAAATATCCCTCACGAACGTCTACCAGCCAGAGTAAATCATTCCGTACCATCTTAACCTTCTTACAGTTGCGGGATCAGATCTTAAAACAATACAGATCAAACATTTGAATATTAGGTGCTTACCACCTTATTAAATCATCCTGCACATCTCATGCGTTAGTCCTCACGATAGTAACTGTGATCGAATTCCCACTCAGGCATGCTTGTCAGGGTTCCCCTTGGCAAGGGACGAGGGCAGCAACTTCCTTCTCGCCTTTGCCACTTCAACTTTTGAAATCAAAGGTTACAGTCGACCTACAGCCCTAAACACATTTTGGCCTCATCATACAGCCAGATGCGATCCGATGCTCATGTAAGGAAGGGACCATTCAACAATAACGTCATCGAAGAAGGCGGGGAGGGAGAAATGCGTGATCAGACATGGGTGACGCGAATTCCAATGAGGGGAGGGTGGGTATGCCGCTCCACGCCAATTCTTCGCTGACATCATTGTCAAACGATCCCAAACATTGTTGTCCCCAACATTGAGTCCACACATGTGTTTACCCCGAATTGCGTTGTAGGATATGGGATGGTGGTGGCTGTGCAAGCGTGGCACTATACTTCAACGCTAATTGGCTAATCTCTCTTCTCTCTCCCGACCTGTTTTTGTGCATGCAATCGTCTTTGTTGGCACGTTAGGGGCAAGGTGAGATTTATGCAAAAATAAGCCTTCGCACTTCTTGGACCGACTATAGTAAGCACCTCGTTTACTCGTCATTAGGAATTATTCTTTATTACCTTACTAGAGTTGGTTTATAAGTGATATAAGATAGCAAGTGACAAATTAAATTGCATATCGTTACCAATTGCAACGTTAAATTTGGTAACGTAAGTTGTGAGTTATTGATATAAATTGGTTAGATTCTAATTTCAAACGAGTTCATTCAGTCTAGGCCAAAGTCAGTCAGGTCAAGTCCATTATCGTTGTACTCATTGTCAGTCATGTGTTGTAGAGTCATGTGTTGTAGAGTCATTTGTAAAGAAATTGTTTGTCGGGTATCGGATTTGTATGAACAACAGTCATCAATAAATAAGTGATAAGTAATGTGGTGAAGGTGAGAACACTTTCTGTCAAAAGGCATGCGTTACGTTTGGATTGGAGGAAGTATGGTTGTTTTCATAGTGACGTCCATTTTCAAAATTCAATGGGTGATTGAAATTAATAATGTGATGTTTGATATACCCCGCTCCTTCAGCAATGGTGTTGGAAATTCTGTTGAGAACAACATATGGATGAAATAAATGAAGATTGCAAAAGAACGGTTTATGATCCCACCTTTTCGCCCAGCTGTTCGTACTCACTTTCGCAGTGACATTCCCGTTTCTGTTTTCCATTTCCAACCCCAAAGCCATTTCCCTTCCTGAAGGCCGACGGTAACGGTATCTTGCCAAGGCACAAGTAGCCGTCGTAGTGTCCATACATGGACAGACGACTGGGGTACTATCAACGGTACACATCGCGGGCGTACACATCGGCATCGTGGAGACCCCATCACAGGTACATGTAACGGCCTCCCCATCCGAACATGCTATAGTGCAATCAGGAGGCATTGTATCCCCACATAGTGGAACAATGGGAGGTGGAGTTACGCCTGGCATCCCGGGAGGAGCCGCCGTTGTTGTAGTAATCACAGGGGCAGGTGGAATCACAACGACAGGTACGGGGAGGAGAAGGAGAAGGAGAAGAAAAGGAAGCAATACAGGGAGGGCTAGGGCAGGGAGGATGATGGGCAGTAAGGGAACTAATGGTAGAAGAAGAGCAAGGGGAATCAGGCCCTTCAACCCCTTCAGTCCCAGGAGACCAGGAAGCCCTATTGCTCCTAACAGACCGGCCAAGTCGCCACCCAACCCACCTCCGTTCCCAGTGGTTCCCGTTGTTCCTACTCCGGTTCCACCAGTCGTCCCACCTTGAAATGTACTCAAGTCAAAATTGGTCTGTCGGTTGGCAATCCGCTCCTTATCATAATAGTATCCGCCACCATCCTCAGGATAACGGGATCCTACATAATTTAATTGAGTGCCGATGTAAATAGATTTTAGTACTTTTGGATTTCTTACCTGACTCGACTGTCGCTGGTAGGTAAAGTGAACTGCCTGATGAAATCCTTCGATCATAATGGCTCCTCGGCGGGGATGGTCCGGTATTTTCTAACTTGTGTGTGTTGCTGGAATCCGACCTAATAGCATCCTTGTAAAGGGGTACTTCTGCTTTCGTTGATATAATAAAAAAGCTGGCTAGGACAACAAGCAGCAAGATTTTAAGAAGAAGGGACTTCAAGGATTGATTCGACGCCATGCCCTCACCGAACGATATGGCTGAAAACAGGGAAATGTCTACACCTCTCAGAGTTGACTTACGTTAAGGTAAAGAAAGTCAACTTGCGACTGAACGTGTTCTCTGCTAAGACCTTCGTTTTATTCATGATTGAAAATGGAATTCTTTTGAAAGTTATGGAAGTTCAAGATAATTCATTTTAGTAATTCATACAATGAGAACATAAAATCTTGAAAAAAGTGGGTTAAATTAGATGAAAGCAATACCTACATAGTGTGTAATAAAATCAATCTCGTCAACAACAGCCGAGCTGATGAAAGTGGATGCCGACAAAAGCATAGGTGCCCTTGAACTTGGACGTTATTCACTCTCTGCCCTCACATTGGAGCCCAGTCTTGCAATCAATCGATTAGCATTCCCATTAGGAAGATTTAGGGTCAAGCCGACTCAAGATCTATTTACACTCTTTCGTTCCTGCTATACCTATGTTTTATACCGAATCGTGCGAACTATCAGGCATAGAGTGAGAATCATGTCACCTTTCTATTCTTCATCCTATTAAGAGTCTCATGAATATTCGGATCCACAAAGCTTAATTGATTGGAATGAATGAGACGTCACAATCTGCTTACAAATACGTTATTTGTTGACTTGAAGCGAACGGAGTGGTCACTTTTGGTGAAGTATCTGGTAATGGATGGCTCATTCACAATCAACGGTGTTGATATACAGTGATAGGTGTGCTACTCCTAAACCACAATTGATAGATTATGTTCATTTCAGCTATTTGTACCAAATGAAGTGCACAGTCACTTGTGGCCTCTTCACTCTCATTTTACATTGACATTGGTGAAACAGAGCAAACCCTTATCGGGAGAACCACAGCGAAGTATACATCGCATTTTATGTCTCATTAGTATTCGGAACCATGGTGCGAAATGAATGACTCCGCGGAACCAAGACTGAACAGTTCACTCACTCAAATATGTTTGTATTGCCGGTGACTGTTATATTGATAACTGGGTTAATTAAATACTTCACTTAAATTGTGTAAGGAGGTGTTGTATTCAGTTGTCACACAGCCATATGAATTGCATGAGGAGACAAGATACCTAGAAATGTTTTATCAGAATCTCTTCAATATAAATGACCGGTTATACAAATCATGTTCAGTCTCCCAATGACATGGGTCCGTAGCAAATGGCATCTGCTTCGTGTTTATCCTGACAGGAATGGGAAATATGTGTCCAATGGTTCATTTTACTCATATTTACACCTGACTTAGGTGGCTGCTGTATTATTCTTTCTTATTACAGAGAAAAATGTATTACGGAAACGTCTTGAACGTGATATCCTCGTAGCTTACTGTATTACCGTTTCCTGCTTTTATCTTCATGTGCAATACTAACTGCGTAGTAGTGTGAGTACTTATGAATTTTCCGTTGACGTACAGCCATGGGGTTTGGTGCATCTGTTTTATTACGGATGTGACTCTGGCACACAAGTACGGGTTATCCCGAAACTAGTTTAACATCATCCAAAGATCGAATCGAATATACCGAAAAAGTACTTCATTCTGTTTCAAAGTTTTATTGAGTCCCTCAGGTTACTTTCGCCAAGACTGCTATTTTAGCCAGCACAGCTTTAGAGCTACCTTTCTGTTCTTCATGTGAGACTCGGCCTGCCGTCATGTTATTAATACCATGAGTGTGAAACCCATGCTGCATGACGCTTACGTTCGAACCTACGTACGGTTCATCCCTTCCGACAGCCGGCTGACACGTGACGAGGCCACCAGGAACACCGTTGAGCAGACAAGTGCAAATGATGGCCCCCGGGATCGTGTCACACTGACAGATTTCATTCGTCGGGCATCTACACACAAAAGGGGCGTCACAACTGCAAACACTGCACAAACCGCCAGGAGTCATAGGCACTGCAGTCGTAGTAGTCATAGGGGTAGTAGCGATGGGATCACTCTCCCCACCATCAGCAGATGGCGGAAGTACCACGAAGGGTACCGGGATAAGTAGCAGGAAGAGAAGAAGGGAAGGTAGGATGAGCAGAACTGGTAGGAACACAGGCAGCGATGGAAGCAGTACAAGAGCAAGGAAGAGCAGCCCTTTTAACCCCTTGATTCCCTTCAAACCAGGAACAGCTCTAATCGGTCCTAAAACCCTTCCAGTTTCGTTTTCCCCGCCCTTTTTGACGAATTCAACATCCTTCTGTCGGTCGGTAACGTCGCTCTTCTTAAGCTAATTGTAATGGTAACCAATCCCACCGTGGAATCCTATTTCATTAACATGTGATTCATAATTTATTGAATCGTTACTTACAATGAAACAGTTTTACCTGTCAACAAAATCAGTTCAGCTGGAGTGATAGCAGCTCGAAGGTGAACCAGAAGCAGAATATGTAACCAGGTGAATCGATATCTCTGTTCCCGCTGCATTACAGGAGGCTAGACAGTACAGTCGGCAGACACAAACGAAGTCTATATTGTAATTGAACTACTTTCGGTCCTTCGATCATTTCCTTTATATATGAATACCCAAACAGTTCTTGGTTTTACATTCAATCAAAGACAAGATCACCCCCTTTTAGTAACTCAAACAATGACAAGGTGAAAAAAGTAAACCAATTTATGGTGAAGTGGGTAAAATACACGAAGCTGATCGGCTATAGTTTGATAAAATCATAACGCAATCAAACTCTCACGAGCTACTTCAGTATTTATATGTACTCATGTAGACCCTTGAATTTCTATACCGCTTCATCCAAGGTGTATAAAAGACTTGTAGCTATCAAGTACATTGACATTATAGATATTTAGATGCATTAAGTCAAGCACATTTTTGGATTACATCAACCTGTTTCCGGGTAACATACATGATTTTGAAGAATGTCCCGCCCCGCGAGCAAGGCGACCCTTCCATGCTAGTAACCGCTACGCACTATACTCATGCAAGGATGATATAGATTACAACAAACCTCAGCTGTTGTAGTGGAGCAGCAAAAAAAATTCCCTGAAAAAATAGTTTTTCTTTTTTATTCCATTCTCATCTTGTCAACTTAATTTGGGAGTACTTTTAAGACCGTCATCTTAGCTAAGAATTTTAATTAATTAAAGCAAGTGCGTATCATTTTGAGACTTTGAGGCTCACGTCGATATAAATTTTAACTTTTCAATTTAAGGCAAGGATATGGAATTCCCTTCCTCCACCACCAACAATCAGCAATGATATTAACAACATTTAGATGCAAGTCAAGCACATTTTTGAATTATATCAACTGGTGCAGGTAGCATACATGAATTTGATTCCTTTATATACAGCTCACTAACGACATGGATGATATTTGATTTTTGAGATTTAACTTGTTCCTAGTTGAGATGATTCGGTGGAATAGTTGACTACCAGCCGAATATGAGGAAATACTTGATTCAAAATTGCCAAGTTCCAACTAGATTTATTTGGCTTGAAAAAAATATGTACCATAAACATGACTCATGTTTTATTAAGACATTTCCTTCCACCAAACATCCCTTCATTATAATGCTTCAATTAATTCGTATAAGAATTTCCTGAATAACTGTTTTGACATCTGCCGAAGTATTCATGTATATTTTGAAAGTGAATGCCCCGCGAGCAAGGCGGCCCCTCCATGCTAGTAACCACTATGTGCTCTTGAACGTGGTGCGGTGATGCAATGTATGATTGAGATGTCAACAAATCTCAGCTGTCGGCTGTAGTAGAGTGGAGCTGCAACAAAAATATTTTCCTGCAAAAAAATAGTTATTGTTTTTGCCTCCATTCTCCTGTTGTCAATTTAATTTGCGAGCGTTTTGGACCTTCATCTTTCCAACCTTCTCACATTGTTGATGTAGTTTTGCCGCACTAATTAATTAAAGTAAAGTAAGCATATCATATTTAGTGACTTGAAATAAACTTTGAAAATTCAAATTTTCTAAAGATATGGAAGTCCCTTCTCCCGCCACCAAGCAACAAGACCCATCCTCATGCCCCTTTTGTCATCGTCAACCCAACGAGGAGGAAGATGAGGACGCCACCCTTGCAACGGTGAAGGACCTCATGACACAAGTCGGCTTGAGTGAGGTGGACCCTTCCTGCTGTTCCTTCTGCCTGACTCCCTTGGGGAAGCTCAAGAGGGCTCTGGATGGGATGGGG
>JAQGCL010000599.1:0-12565 GCA_034699605.1 Isotomiella paraminor
TCGCCCCTGGTCAAGAGTGCCAATCCTTTGTGATTCCGACCAACCCTTGCAGACGTATCATGGAAATTGTCGTAGGTTTCCTTTGTTTGCGCAATCTCCACTTCTTCTTGGTATAAACCCATGCACAAAATCCAATTGAAAGCTGAACCCACCACTGACGCTCCGTAAGTCGTGAGGAACACCAAACCCTCCCTCCCCAGCAAGGGATCTTCTCCTGTATTCGAAGCATACCATGGATGGAAAGGATATTGCTTCCGCAAATGACTCAGGTAAGCATTTGTCTTCAGAACGTCAGCAACCGGAAAGAGAAACGCGGACTTACCGCAGTCTAGTAGCTCTTCCTCAACGGCTACACGGTGTTGGGATAAGCTATACGTTGTCTGGATGCGGTTTGAATCCTTGACCATTTCAGTCAGGACGGGCAGAGGGATTCTACGGGTGTCCGGGTGGAGAAGTCCGGCACTCATCCGAATCCACGCCTTACCGGCATGTGACGTTGTCGTTGTAGTAGAGACCTTGGGGACACCGTCTCTGACCCAGTTGTACCATCCGAATGTCATCATCCTTACTCTGCCCTCGTTCTCCAGTAAATAATGAAACAGGCCCAACTTGGGAACGGGTGACAGGCGATCTAAACCTTGTTCAGTATGCACACTGTAGCAGTCTCCACGCCGCTGCACAAGACAACGCAGCCAATCCTGAGCATCCGTTAGATTCATGTTGCTCACCTCAGGTCGTTTCCCGTCATTGTTACGATGGCACCCGACGTTCTCAAACCTATCGAATACTGTGGGAGGTGGGTAAGTGTTTAGGTACTTAATCACCGTTCCAATGTACGCAGAGCTCATGATCGCTGCGCACAGAGACCAGATTGTAATGCAAAGCCGAAACCATGATCGGGTCCAGAGTTTTGGAGGAATTGGATACGGCTCTTCAATCAATGTTCCCAGCAAAACCATTGCTATTTCCGATACTGTAGACCCAACCGGATCACCGGATTCGTTGCCAACGTCACATGCATTCAGAGCTGTAATAGCTACCAAGAACCACAGCCCTGTACCCAGAATTGCAGCCCAAAGTGTCAACTCAAAAGGCTTGGTGTACATGTCGTATCTCGGATTGTTATCAATTGTGTAACAGCTGAAGAACCTCAACCCAATTTGCCCAATGGCAGAGGCATAACCCGTAGCGTCCACTCCTGGAGACCAACTACTGACTTTCAGTTCAGCCGTCATTGAATAAGGAACACGGAAAAAGTAACCGACGTTGTTGATTCTTTGCACGCTTACATTGGCATGTGATTCTACGATTGTCCTAATCACCTGGAACAGGGCGTCGGACACAACTTCATCCATCCTGTAAATCATTCGCAAGACGAACCATCTGGTCGGCTCTGTTGATCTCAGTTGAAAGATGTGATGCCAAAGGTTCAGTTTTGCTGATGCCTTTGTTTCAACCTCCACAACTTCCATATTTCCAAGGTGGCTATCGTCCAACCTGTTTCTTTCAATAAGTAGTACTGCGCCGGACTTGGACCGTCCTTGAACCATATTGTGTCTAGGAGGAAGGAGTAAAAGGGACAATTGAGGTCTGAGAAGTGTATCTCCGAGGACTTGCATAGCATTGAAAATTTTTGGCCTCTCCCCGCTTCCGAGGAACATTGACGCGCATGGAATTATTACGGCAATAAAATTCAACTTTAAACCATGAAGGATTCCAAATCGGTCGGAATATGAAGCCAGAGGACCCGGTATCAAATCGCCCAGTTTCTCACCGCGTGGAATAGGGAAACAGGCAGGGAACAATCTTACCTCACAACTACATTTGTTGAAAGGTATTGCTACCCCGCGGCTGCGTATGCAATCGTAGTAAAATGCGTTTGCAATTGGTCGGACTTGGAAATGTGCTGTCTGATTGAGTTTGTCTATTAACAATGGATTAGAGAATGAAAGCGCCCAACGGGATTCCAGGTTGCCCTTAAACACAACGCTTTGACAACAGAAGGAACTTGAAGCTGGACTTTGAGGGTTTAGCCGCTGCAGAATGGTATGAAGGCGAGGGTCGTTCGATGTTCCCATGTCCACGTCCACGGAAAGTTGTAATTCCCCCAAGGCGTCGTCTAACGTAAGTGCTATTAGGATGCAGACAAAGGATGCTGCTGCTGCAGAGGGTTTCATGATGGTTGAAAACGTTTTCCTTTTGGTGAGTAGTTGTTCCTCTTAAATGGTGGCCTGCATCTAATATTCTACCAATGGAGGCACGTCATGCATATAACCTAAATATTTCCCACTCTTTCAATTACTGAATTTGGTTTATGAAATGCATGTGCGTGTTGTTTGTAGTACAACCCCCTATCCAAGCTGCATGACCGCTAGCTAGACAGAAGTTTTGGAAAATTAAAAATTGTGAATATTACACGATAGGCTCCAATCAATCCCATTTTATATACAAGAAAGCATTAATTATTAAGGATCTTGATAAAAGTAAAGTTGGCTTCAAACACCAAACCATGAATATTTTATATAAAATAGATAATGTTTTGCTGATTAATTAGATCCGAATCTTTGAAAGCGCTACTTCAGACAAGGTATATAACTGTTATGCCTTTAAATCGACTTGAGAACGATGATAATAATATTATGGTGCTTAATAAATGTTGCCAAGGATTCGTTCTCTTTTAATATAAAAAGGAGATCTTTATTTACTAATTAAATAACCTATCTAACCTAGGTACAAGTGTGTACCACACTTATCGTCACATGATGACTGGTCTAACTAACCTGCCTGACTGAGTGCAGGTTCCTCCTCTTCTCCTCTCCTTTATACTATACATCATTTCCTCATAACGGTACCATGAACTTACGGTACTTCATTTCCTTATAATAATGTCAGGTAACAGTATAAATAACGGTTATCTATTTAAACATAGGACACATAATACCCACCACCATATCATGTCATAAACGGTACATATATCTACTGTTACAATACGGTAAATTTGGTCAATAGTCAAAACACATCCCCCATAATTAGACGATGAATCTCCTGATTCATAAAATATAAAAATTAAATCCTACGCCTCCTCTAAGTAAGAAATCATTGTGTAGGGGCACTGGGCAGCAAAATTGCTAGTGTGAGGTGGTTGTGTATAACAAAAGATGTGAGAGCGAGAGAAACGAACAAAAGTGAACAAAAAAAATCTTAACTTGCCGCAAGGTAAGAGAATGTGTATATTTTCAACTATCTATTGGTGTGTGTATAAAGTAAATTCATTGTGTCTGTGAGAAACGATTCGACTATATAGTAAAAAAAACTTGTTTTTACCTTTGACTACGCTTTGCATGAAAGTGAATTGAATAAAAGTATGTCGTCTTTTCCAATGTGTCTGAGTCATACTAGAATATTTTACAAACATAAAATTGTGCGTATTGAGGAAAATAAATGTGTCTGTGCTAATATTGTCTCAATATTTGGATTACTAATTAATGATACCATAACTACGTCAATTAGTTAATTATGCCTAAATGAAGTGTCCTTTACTAATTAATTAGTTAATTACCCTTATCAAAATAATTAAAGTGCGTCATACTAACATACATAAATGTCTAACATTTTTAAACTGATACTAAATACGTTTTTACTATTCTTCTATATCTCTGGACTTCAAATGATGGTAAACCTGATATAATAATCACAATACAAGTGAAATGAAAATAATGCTTTAGCTTTTGCAGCATCGTCTCGTGCGACTTAAAACTCAACAAAAAAAAACTTGATTGTTGAACTTGTTGAATCTTAAAGTATTCCTCCTCGCCACGTGTTGGTGCGAATGTTATGTTGCTTCTTTCTTTAGTATTCTCCTACGGGTTTCATTCATTCTTAATACAAAATAACGTTCAATATTAATGTAATCTTATATTCATTCTTTCAGTTGTTCACGGACTTTATACTTGTCTCTTTTCTCATTCGTATCTTACTAGAAAATAATGTCATAAATTCTACATACATGATAAAAGTACAATGACGCATATCTCATGCGATAATTTGAAGAACAATTTGTAAAGCTTTCTTGGCTTTATTTGAAATTAATAAATACTATTCATTCTGAATTTTGTTTGACTACGCTCAAGCAATATAATACAGCAAAGTGAAGCAGTAAGCAAGTGAAATAATATCAAGCGATAAAGCAAAGCGTTCTACATGCATTACAATTACTTCGATGAAAATATTATTGAGCAGGAGTAAGGGAAATAAGTTGTTCTTTGAACATAACAACACGGAGGACATATAATGACGACCATTCTCTTTTTCTATTACAGAGATCATACTATTATGTCTTTGAGTACGGTGTTATTACTCAACCCAATACAATCTTCTTCGTATTTAGATATACTACCTATGGAATTCCTTATTAACAATCAACCTGTTTTATTCTAAAGTGGTGAGAACAGAACTCCCTTACGATTAATAATGAAATGGACTCTTCCAAACCACTTTTATTTTCTTGCACATTGTCATGAATTTCATCCTCTCTCCCATTTCCTTGAAAGGAATTACTTCTTATTTCTATCTGAATATTAATGTTTTCTTTCTAAAATTTCTGCAATTATAATATGACAAAGAGCAGATTACTAAAATTCTAAAATTTTTGAAAATTAAAAAAAATCAAACATGGCGGCTAGTGCGCATGTACAACAGTACAAAAAAAATGAAATTTTGTAAGTCTACAATCTAAATTAAAAACAATCTACAGTGTTGTAGATTAGAGTAGAGGGAACATGACCTTTTAAAGATGGTAGTTTAAAGATTATACTAAACTCTATAAAATACAACTAAGGATACCGGTTATTTTAACCGTGTATAATAATATTCTCTTTTTCGCATTCATTTAATAGAATGATATACTCAGTTTCTGCTCTCGACTTTAGCATTATAGTTTCTGTCCTAGACTGACATATTGACTTAAACTTGTTTCTGAAGCTTATGCATGCATATATGATGATGCAATAAAACTGATTAAATTTTTGTAAAATAATAATGCAATATCTCTTCTATAATTGACTACTCTTGTTTTGAACGAAATGACTGATCTTTTTAATGAATCAAATCATATATTTTTAATAATTGGTTTATCAATTCAAGTTATAATACTACATGAATTGCCCACGAAGATATTCTAATATTTTAATAATTATATTCTACCTTCCTAACCATCTGCAACCTCAAAAGCATATCAGCTCTCTGTCTTGGAGGGATGGTGTACCAAAGTATCTGCAACCTCAAAAGCTTCACAACTCTATCTTGGAGGGATATTTTGATTTCATAAGGCTCACCTATGTACATTTTTAAAAACATATTCTACTTACTGAATGAATTATCATGACATGTTATTGATGGTATCTCATTCTTTTGAATGAAGGCAAACAATTGGTTTCTTAATTGATCATTTTGATCGAGTCTCTCATAGCTTCATTCTACCTTCAACAATATTTAACATTGCTATTTATTTCTACCGGTTGTTACTCTTACTAGATCTACTCTTGCCAGGTATGATTTACACTAAACCTTTCTTCCTATAGAGTTGAGGTTATTAAACTTTTCCTCTCGGTTATTTACCTTTTTAATTCTTCAATAAATACCTGATCTTACTCAACTAACTCTTCATTCCATCTTCTCATTGATTCGGGCAAACAACTAATTTCTTGACCATGAATAATAAAATTTTAACTTGGGGACAGAGAATGCCCCGTTGGTCTAAACAACAAAGAAAACTTTTAAAACCACTGTTTGGTTGTGAATGGTGTAAACATAATTTTCGATCTACGAAAGCTTTGGCTAATCACTGTAGAGGTTGTCACATTCCTGGGAAGGACTACCGAATTCAACACTCAAGGAGACTCTACCTATGTAGGGTGTGCTCTAAGGATCGTGATCTTTCTAAGAGACAAAACATCACTAACGTCTCTTCTCTTATGGGACCCTTCTCTTGGGGTGAGGCACTGACTCATGCTTCTCAACAGCATTGCATTGATTTGGAGGAATTTCAACAAATCTTTTTCAAAGGATTATACGGCTATGATCTTGAAGTCAAAATGTAAGTTAAATTGTTGTAAATAAAATTCTTTCTGATTGATTTAATTTAAGGACCTCTGTGCCGTTGGAATCTACTTTAAGTCTAATGGAAACATTGACTATGGATTAAAAGTAAACTTGTAAACAACAAGTATAAAATGGAATAAAATTTTGTTAAAATGAACTCTGATTCTCTGTACGATTGGGCTAATATTTACTCATTTACTATTCCTCATCAATCATAAAAGATGGACTAAGTAGGTGCCTGATCCTCTCAATAAACCGTCATTATCTAAGCACATGACTATCTAAGCACAAATTCTCCACGGAATGAAAACGATTATGACCTCATAAATCATAACTGGATTAAGTTTGTCAACCATTAACTTTATTCTGGTAATATAATTGTATTGGGGCGTGACTCTTAAGAAATTCAATTAATTGTTTCATGTCAATAACCACCATACAAACCAATACTAAATTGCGTCTGTAAGCGAATCCTTCTACTAAATGATAACCAGTAATTTTTACACAATTGTCTTCTCTTCAACCTTTAGACACACAAGACTACCATTAGCTACACTGCACCTTAAAACTGTTTCATATAAAATAATTATTCAACATAGAATAATGGCCAACTAAAAGCAAAAGAGGTTGGTGTTAGTTTCATAGAATATATTTAAAAGCGGAAACTACTTTTATGAGTATACGTTTTGAAAGCAACTTGGTTCTTATTTCTAATTCATGAACTTAGCTTAGCTAACTCTGGCTTTAACTTTGCAGCTAACTCCTTAATTTTAATAATAATGATTGTATTGTCTTAATTTTTAAAAAGAATTAATTAATGTGGTACACATGTTAATAAATGTGGATACACAGATTGGATACGCAATTGAATTTGTATGTCTAAGTCTAAACGAGAATTGCTTTACTCACCATTGGTATAAAATGCAATAAGATTTCTTAAATAAAATGAACGAATTATTCTTGTCTAATCGTATGAATGAATCTTTACTAAATGTTCTCCTGACCTATTTACTTAACGGCAAATAGATATGAATTAAAATTAATGTGGATAATAAATGAAATGTGCAACAGCAAATACACTAAAATAGATAGTATTCTAATGATTCTTGACGGAGGTAATAAAATGTAAAAATCCTCTTTAATTCAACACAAAAGAAAGTATTCTTTTCATCTGGCCACACAACTCGATCTTTTAATTTATATACCGGTCGTCGTAATGTTTATAATGGTGAGGTATAATTCATCTCACAAGTCAACGAATGCTCTGGCGGTTTTTGTCATGCATACTATTTTCATGACCCATTGACTTTATATATTGAATGTGCCGGTTTTGTTCTTCTTTTGCGAGTTGATTGTATTCAATTCGTGTGAAGGATGAAAGAGGTTAAAAGGTATAAAATTGAAATAATTTAATTGATATTAATCAAAATGTAAAGTCTAACCGAAGTGTTTACTTTAAGGTTCATGTTTGCACAGTGTGTGTGATTATAGAAATCCATATCTAATATGAAGCGATAAAAATTGGTTCCGTTTCTATTGAAATACTAAGAATGTCTAGGATGTACTTGAGTGCATATGAAATTGGATAAGTAGATTATATTGAATACTTGAATTAGAATTGATATGAACGTTTCATAGGTTTTTGACCTTTCACAATTTATGCGAGCGAAGTATTCTCGGTTATACTTTTACAAATAACTTCATACTATATAGGAACTTATAATTCTAAATTACAAACTAACGGCTCGGCGTGACTTCCTGGTTCACGTATAGTACTAAAACATGACTGGGTATTGACCCCTTTTTGTTTGTAACTGATTCGAATAACTGTTTATAAATCTGTTGTATGTTCATCTCAACATCTACACTTTTAACAGGTTCTTGACCTGGGAAATACTTTTGAGCTTGTCTTAAATCTTAAACTTACAAATTTACTTTTACATTACACTATATCTTTCGCTATTGTTACTTCCTACAGGCGATATCGTTTTTGGTAAGACTGATATACTTATCTCTACTTCTATTTCGAGTTTTGCCGGCCTGAAGGTCTTTAACTTTTAGCTTTTAAACTTAACGTGATGAATAAATAATTTTGCAACCAATATGGTAGAAAAGCGATTATTCATAGCAATATTGGATTTCCAAATCACCAATTAAGTTTGTATGACAGTCATTTAAAGAAAAGAAGCTCTGGTGAAAAATGTAATTAGTATCGTACTTAATTCCAAACTAGAATGGCCGACTAAGTAATAAAAATGGTCTTAACTCATTGCAAGTGTGCTTGGTGTCTGTGTCTCATCTTAAACTTGACTTTCAGTCTCAATTATTATCTACCACTAATGGGATATATTTTCTGTATAAATGACGTTTTGGTCTCACTTCGACCTGACTACCTTCTTAAAATCTTAAATCGTGAAATATATTTCATCCTGAACTAAACCCTGAATGAAAACGTTCTACTATTATTTGACCACCCAAAAGCGATTATTATTTTCTTTCTGTCAACGTTGTAGGGATTCTTGCGAGTGTAGAACTAAAATATATGCCAGAGAATTAAATTTGCGCAATAAAATTCTATCTTTGTAAGCAGACTCTTTCACAAGAATGGTCATAGTATGGAATAAATGACTCTGGTCTCTTCTACATAAATAATAAATGAATTCCGCTCTTCTATAACCACAATTAATAGAAAACTGCCGTAGCGTATTTTTATAAGCGGAGACTACAACGCTACCTATGAATGACGCTTCTACATTCATAGACCTACAAACCTAACAAGATCTCATTAGTTGATCAGGCTAACAAAATCATGTCTTTCTGGCTAAGTTGTTTTTCATCACATCACTATGTGGATAGGAAAGTAGGATTTTAATTCTGAATAGTTTAAAGTCTACTTTTTTTTTTCTGTACATTGTCAGTACTGCTGGTTATAGCTAGAATCTCATTTCTCCAATGACTTAAATATGTCTAGTCATATTTCCTTTCTGAATGCCATGTTTCCTACATGTATCTGTTTACTACAAAACATAAGTCTTGTAAATTCACAGTGATTGAGCTAACTAATCACATCGTCATGTGATAGAAGCTAACTGTTCCTAATAAATATTGACTTCTTAAGGCAACGGAAACTGTGTGAAATAATTAATGTGTGCGTTCAATAAAGCTGCGTTTGTCTGACTGAAATATCCATTTCAAGTTCACAATACTTTTGTGCGAGCAAAAGAAATAAAATAAATGAAAGTGAATCTCGTAATCAGGACAGGTTTTTACGCTCTTTTCCTATATGTCTTACTCTTTACGTGAGCAACAACTCGTCTCAACTAAGCTAACAAACATAACAAAAGGAATATGCTGTAGCTTAAAAAGAATCGAACAAAATCCAATACTCGTCTCTGATTCTAATCTATCTCCGAACAAAGGTGTAATAAAATAGTGTGTACTTACAATACCTTCATATTGTTGTCAGTGTGATGGGATGTTTGTGAATAGAATCTGGTGTTGCCCCACGGGATATACTGTGTGATTCTGGATTGTGTAGAGAACTTCCCACGAACAAAACTTCGGAGTTCCTACGACGAAATTCTTGACCCATGGTTATAGTTATAAACGGCCCTCCTGATTGACACGAGGCCACCAAATGTGTTATGCCTTTAAATCGACTTGAGAACGATGATAATAATATTATGGTGCTTAATAAATGTTGCCAAGGATTCGTTCTCTTTTAATATAAAAAGGAGATCTTTATTTACTAATTAAATAACCTATCTAACCTAGGTACAAGTGTGTACCACACTTATCGTCACATGATGACTGGTCTAACTAACCTGCCTGACTGAGTGCAGGTTCCTCCTCTTCTCCTCTCCTTTATACTATACATCATTTCCTCATAACGGTACCATGAACTTACGGTACTTCATTTCCTTATAATAATGTCAGGTAACAGTATAAATAACGGTTATCTATTTAAACATAGGACACATAATACCCACCACCATATCATGTCATAAACGGTACATATATCTACTGTTACAATACGGTAAATTTGGTCAATAGTCAAAACATAACATTGGAGAACTGTCCAATATGGATACAATGCATAATGAAACCTAAAACAGCTTTATGGTGTGACTGATTTTCTCAGTCTTGGTTCTTGGCAGACAAGGCAGTTTAAACCAAAAGTACATTAAAGAGTCGCTAATACTTTGAAACATTTCCTTCTTGCGCATGCAACCCACATTGCTCAGGACCTTTTCAATTTGCATGTTTTGCAGCTAATGGCAAAAAGCTTTTGTGGGCCTCAAATTGTAAGGGCTTATAGACGGAGCTTTTCCAAGTGTTTGATAGGTACACCAATATCTCTGGACGACTTGGCAAAATTTTAGTTAGATTGAAGGTCCCCAGGTAACGGGAGAAGGAGAAATAGAAGAGTAAACCCGGTTACTTATGCAAGGAAATGTACATGCACACTAATGTGTTGGACTTGTCCGTCCGTTAAACGATCAGGTTAATGTTTTATAAGCTGTTAAACATCCTGTGTAAAGCCGGCAACAATCAATAATGTTCGAGGTGCTGGTTCTCTTGTATTTAATCCTAGGCTTCAACGCCCGTCCTGTAATTATTATTCTTCCTTTAATTAATTAATGGATTCGCGAATTCCGTGAAACCGTTTACATACATGGTAAGGAACTTCCCCTCACTCAGCTTAGAAAGGAACGTCATGCTGTTCTGGTGGAACCTTCAAAACCATGTTTCTTGAAAGTCTGGACCCGCATTTATCAAACATTGCGAGGGTGATCCGTTATAATGGAGGAACTCATATCTGGTCCCAGGATGCCCAGGCGAGGTTCACGCTGAAGCCTCAGAGGGAAATCCGGGCATTTTTCCTTAAGCTCTTCACAGCCCTGTACCTTCCTGCCCTTATGGTTACCTCAGTTCTCTCATTGCCAAAGCTTGAAACGCAAGGGAAAGTTATGACTGGCCTCTGGTTGTTCATTGCCCAGGGAGTATCCCCGCTCTATACATTCCTGCATGCTCAAAGCCAAGATTGCTCACTTACGAAAGGTGCACTTTTCATGGAAGCCATGAGGAAAGCAACAAAGGTTATTCATCGCATTCTAACACGCACACCTACAAAACATCTTGATTCCTCTGGCAGAAAAGTTTTGCCAAGTTCATTCTGCTGGTGAGCATTTGCCCCGCTGGTCTCCTGGGACCAGGGATATTTTTAGGATCAACCCTATCCCCACCCTTCCTCAACTCATGGGCTTGGCTGGGAGGCTCATATAATAAGGTATCGTGTAACGGGTTCGTAGGCCCTTTCGGAAAATTGGCCATGAGGCTGGTGGAAGGTCTGGTTTGGTCCTCACTTCTAGCTAACGGCGTCTTCGTCGTGGCAATGTTTGGAGTTGTTGTCCTCGCTGGGCTCCTCTTCTACGCCAACGTCAACCGACTCAAATGGTTTGGTTTGGGGGAGGGTTATCCTCTCCGTCGTTGCAAAGGTTTCATTTATGGTTTCGTTTTTTTAGGCAAAAACTTTGTTTGGATCTGGAAGAGGCTGTTGCCCACTACCGACGGTTGCAACTGCTAGTGGAAATCTACAATGACACTGCGGGAAAATTCCTTATTCTATTGGAATTAAGTAAGGCGGAAACTGTGACTGGAGCCATGACTATTCAGTATGCACATCTGCTGGTATCCCAGCCCATCCTACTCATACTACCCTACCTTGCGGCCGTTCTCCCACCAATTATAATTGGTTGGGGCTATTGTGATAGTATGCTCAGGATGCGAATGAATGAGTGCAAGACAAGTGTACAGGACAAAGGCTAGGACTGTACTGATCAAGCTGCTATGGCGCCTTGCGCCTATATACAACGACGAAGGGAGTGGGGCTCAGCGCATGCTGACACGCCTCCTCCCACTTAAGCTATCGTCCCCGATAGCTCACTACTGCTACAACTATTACATAAAATGACAATTATTATTTATGATGAGTGCTTCTTAAATTTAATAATGATAGCTCTCATTCCATGATACTTTCACTTCTCGTTCCAACTTAAGATTACACTTCTATACAATTATTATTAGTATGTGGACAAATAAACTTATGGGTTACATCATCTCTTTCTCTTGCTGAAGGTTTCATTCTTGAATAACGTTAGGGGTTGTTGTTGCCTCCACACCCATCAAGCCTTGCCCAGGTTTCATCTAGGATGCGCTCTTTTTCTTTCTGTGGGAGTAGAGCCCGTGCGGTTTGCTGTAGGTCTTCTACTGTTGGCACATATATTACTATTGGGGGTGGTTGTGATGGTGACAACTCTGCAACTGTTGGTGGGGTTATCAGCAACTGTGGTGGTGTACTAGTGGACCATTGAGCTTGAGCCACTAGTACTGATGGAGGAATTTGAAACATGTCCTTATACGACCTCTTCATGTATTCGGCTTCCTCCGCAGTCACCTCCTCCTC
>JAQGCL010000600.1:0-12560 GCA_034699605.1 Isotomiella paraminor
GCCACTGCAGAGTCGGAACAAGTAAGGCACGGTACGCTCACTCGCCCGCTATCCGAGACCATGAAAACTGCCGCAGTGCTAGCTAGAAGGGTTCCCTGCAATACAGACCCCGTAGCAAGGGTAGCCAGCGCGTGTGGTTGGACAGGTGGAGGAACAATGTTGGGTGTGTGTCTCCCACCAAGGACCACCCAATCTGCTCCAAGTCAGCGACCCTCCCCTCCCCCGCTTCCCTGTGAGACAGCAGGAGCGCTTGATTAGTTTGGAACTTGGGACTCCGCCGAAGGAGGGTTTTGTAGTTCAGGTTACCCCGATCCTCGTTGAAAATGCAACTGCTGCGCACCTCGTTGTGCTGCTTCAGTGTCATCATCCTGATTGTGGAGAAAGTAAACAAAGAACGAAGCCATGTCATGTCCTGGTCACTCCTGTTGAAGTTGCTGACAATGTTGACATGTGTCACATTGCGAGGGGACTGCCCTCCAGAGCTTGGTATCGTCAAAAGTAGTCCCAGGAGTTGGGGAAAAGTGAAAAACATTTCCAGGGTTGGTATGATGATGTGGCTAGTCAGCATGAGTAAGTCCCCACTCCAACTGCAATGTACTCGTCAGCTTCATAAACACAAGGGAAATGCAATGAGGATAAAGTCGATAAAGCTATCAGCACGCGGCGTGTGGAGACCTCGAGACGGAAATCGGAAGGCTATGTCTACAAGATCCTGATGTTGTGAACATTCCTGAAAGTAGGCTTGCTCATAGGCAATAATCAATATCCCATTAACGGTTGTCGGGTTTATGAATGTCTGCTTGTGGTGGAGATGCACGCAGGCAGGCGGAGTTGAACTTGCGTGAACAAGCGTCCTTGTCCTGCACACGCCAGCAACCTATGCCAAAATTTTTATTGCATACCTTAGGTGACTTTCTGGGTGACGCTACTACAGTCGGCCGGTTGGACCAAATTATTTTTTCCACTTGTCTAACAAGTCTTCCGGGGCCCATCAATTTAACCATCCTATCTACGACTTATGAACTGCACTGCGTTGCACATTTGAGTGTCATTTGATGCCTTACGGCAAACATGGTGGGAATGTTTGTGTGTGTGTGTACCAGCTGCTCCTTGCGTTGACTGACTGGCAACTCCTCAACTTGCCGACGCAAGTCGGGTTACGGCATCAACTACTATCTTTTAACTCATCTCTGACCCATTGGAGGTGCAGATGGTATAATGTGTAACTTAAGCCTAATTTGCACTTTGCGCATTTTCCCCGTAGGCAGCCTCCATTTCATTTTTCAACCACTTGTTCCAAATTGTCTAATTTAGGGGAGGCCGACGCAATTGAATTTCGTACACATTTAAAAAACGTTCCAAATTGCCCCCATCATACGTTTTAGGCAGCCTTCCATTCCATGTCAGAAACGGCCCAACCTGGAAAGGCTAAGGGATGTTGGTTTACAGCTGGGATGCTTATGACAAAACGAGATTAAAGATAAAATGATGCAAATGGGATGCGTGTGGATGACGGTCGATTACATGCTTTTTATTTCAATTCATCATTCCGTTGTACACTCCATCATTTGCAGCTGGCCTTGTCCGGCTGAGTTACCACCTTGATGCACCAATTCTGACAAACACTTTGTACACCGATAGAGTCCGAACCCGCAGCGAACCCTTTCAGCTGTTTGGCCAGACCCTTATCCAGTTTTGTGCATTTCTGCACCTCGCACTCATCCAGACATGAATTGTAGGCCGGTGTGGCCTATAGGGAAATGGAACATGGAATTAACAAGACATTCTCAGTTGCCGTTGACTTACCATCACGTTTGGCAGACCATCAATCCTCTGACGCTCAAACCCGACGCACATTAGAATAGCCACGATTGACAGGCTCCAGGCGGGGGACATCTTGGTAAGGTGTTGCTTAGAGTCAGACAAGAATTTCGGGTGAGGGCAGGACGACGGAATGTACGAACACAGGCTTATGGTTGAGAGTAATGACGTCCTTTCAATCGTAATTGCCATGGTTGTAACGGCCTATTGTGTTGAGGAATGTGTAGCTCACTTGACAATTGCCCAGTATAGGAATATCTTGGCTAGAATGCCGAGCACCTCTCAAGGTTTAACAAAAGCTGGTTATAAATTCCCATTGCTCGCCACATTCCAGCGGCTTCGACGACGTTCAGGCGAGAACGGGACATTGATGCTTCCTGGTAGTTTTTTTTTATGTTTTCCGTTAGTGGGACTACAAGGAAGTTCGTCTGCCTTCCTTAACCGTCGGCCCCATTTCTTAATATAATGATCGTCACTATGTCCCTAACAGAACCTCTGTCCATCATGTGTAGTTAGTTACTAAGGGAACATTTTCAGCTATTGCAAAGAACATTACTAAGGGAACATATTCTGGAATTTCCTAACAGACATGTGCAGGAGTGGAAGGCCTTAGGAGAGGTGCGTTCTCACATGCCGAGTTTTTTCCCACGATCCCTTGAAGTAACGGAACCTGAATGAGTCCTCTATGACACACAACTTTGAAATGGGTTGATCAATTTTACAAATTGTAAACATGATTGAGAAATTCCAGATTCTCAGCAACTCGGAAAATTAAAAGGACCATAAACCCCAAATTTTGCGTGGCAGGAGTTTGGAGAATGTCACCTTTCAGCATGAGGATGTTGAGACCATCGTGACTTATCCCGAATCCTTGTTCTACGATAAATGACTTCAAACTCTGTGACAAAGCTGATTCCGGCCACCAGCCAGCCGAATCCAATCAACGATAAGAGGTAGACATAGATTTGCGAAACCTCCGACTTTGCTTTTTTTGACGAAGCTCATCAGGGATACCATTTCGTTTCATAACCACATACCAATGTTTGGTTAAGGTAATACTTTTCCGCAACTTATAAAAACCAAATGGATGTAGTTTTGTAATAAATCCGTTAAGCGATTCTGCTATAGAACACAAAAACAATTTTCGTTTGACAATCCATGCTACGTCGTTCAACATTACGGAATCCTTACCTTGAAGTTCTTGGTACTGCGATGAAACAACAAAGGAACGTGGAGAAGGATGAAATTCATTTTATTGTTCAAACAACGGTTCCACATTTAGTGTGAAGAGGGCACGAAAGAGAAAATGTCAAAGGAAATAAGCAGATCCTAAGCAAACCCCCGAACCGTTTTTAACCCGTCTGAAGCACTTTACAAAATACCACATTTTGTAACGAAATTTTGGTAAAAGTACGACATTTTCATTTAACTTAGGTAAGGACTACCTACCTCGAATGAGTCCAGAGTAATGAACCTATCATTTTGTGACTATGCTTCAACAGCTGCCTGCTCACCGTATCGTTTATGGCTTCGAGCAAAACCTCCAAGTCGTCAACAAAGCCGACAGTCTGAATGTGAAAGCGATCCGTTGTCAACAAGTCTGAAAGGGTTTTCGCAGGCGACAGCACCTTAGGGTGTACATACGCTCCGTAAAATGTGCAGATGACAATTGACATCAGGCACCATAGAGCGGTGGCTTTCAATACTGTTGCTTATGCCCTAGTTGTAACAGCAGGTTGCTCTAATAGGACTCGTATAATTCCAAATGTCGAATCAGAGACCGGGGAAGAAGACGAGTGCCGTTTCGTTTGAACAACAATTAGCAAAAGCAGCATTGCAATCAGATTCATCCAAACGTTGGGCGCAAATGGATACGCCAGAGCCGCAGCAATATTTATAGGAACCTCTATCGGTAATGGTGTGTAAAACATTATGGAATCAAACTCAATAGTTCTTGATGCATGCACCACTCTGGGCGGCAGACTTGAAGGGTCCCGCAGGGAAGAAATGTGAAGACCGTCATCGAGAAGGGGAACTAAGTAGTCATCCCATTCACCAGCCACCATGGCACGTTGGGGCATTAGGTTTGTCACCCAATGCTTTAGAGCGGCATTTATAAATGCGGCAGAGTAATGGATGGTTGGCGTTGCCCTTTCCATCCATCGGCGGAACTCATGTTTCAGGTATCTCTTTTCACTCAGTTTCCCTTCGTAGGATAAATAGTGCAAGGGTTGGCGGTGCAAATTTGGCTTGACGATAAGCAGCTGATTTGAATTTCATGGTACAACGTGTCTAAAATAAGTCAATTGTGAAGCATCTTGGGCTTTCGACATTAGGATTAGGAAATGAACGCTGTTGAAGACGACTCCAGGAAATGCTGTTGCCCATAAAAGGTTCTGAAATTCATTTGTTGTATCCGAACTGAATTATTGGAAATGAAAGGCAATGCTGCAGAGTTTGTGATGGCGAGCCATGAAATTGATTGGTAGCCCAATGGACGCTGGGATGGGAATGTGTACCATCGGAGAATTATCCACTTATTACAGCAACTAAGTAATTGGTTTTAAGTTTTTTTACAGGAAGTCTCATTCTTCGTTTAAGCATTGTTATGACATGAATATCTACAGCGCAAATAGACAATGCGATTTTTTTGATTGACAATGTTTGAAAACGTGCTTCACATGGGCATGGAGACAACTTTATTATCGATATGGTAAAATTAAGCAAGCATTTTAACGATCATGTCTGGCTTCTTCACATAAAATGCTCCCTCCGCTTATGCGTCCCCAATTGTGGCTTGTGCCCAAACCTCTTGTCACAAAAGTCGCAAGAATACTTTCTTTTGGCTCTGAAAGCCCTCATTTCCTCCCTCTTCCTGGCCCTCTCCTTCTCCTTCTTCCCCTCATCTCTCCCACAGACCAGAGCCTTGTGAATCCTGAAGCTTTCGGTCCAACGAAAGTCCCTTCCACACTCCGTACAGCGGTAAGGTGCTTCCAGTGTGTGGACCCTCATGTGTTCCTGAAGCCTCTCTGTTGTCGAAGAGACTTTGGAGCAGAAGTAGCACCGGGTGGAACTAAGCCCCTTGTGAACGACCCTCTCGTGATCGATTCGTTCTGCAAGGAAGCCGAAAGTCTTTCCGCAACCGACCACCGAACAAGTCGCTTGGACTTCGGAGGAAATCGAGCAGGTCCGTGCGTGCGCGACTAATGTCTTGTCCTGTCGAAAAACCTTGCCACAGGTGGGACACTGTGTCCCACTCTTCGTGTGAACATGGTGTCTGTGTCTTGCATACTTTTCGCTTGTGGGGAAAGTCTTGGAGCAAATTGGGCAGATGTAAAGTACCTTAGCCGGGTCATTGTTTGGGTCGAGATGGGTGTGGGCGGCTAAGCCATCCTTGCTACGGAAATACTGGTTGCAGATGGGACAAAACTGCCTCTCTGTGGGGTCTAGGAGGTGGTTGATTTTCATGTGATGCACAAGAGATCTTTGTCTGACGTAGGTTCTAACACATTTGGGACAATGGAAGCCTGAACTTTTTCCTTCGATGGGAAAGGAAACTTTGAGTGCTTCGTGTCGAACCTTCATGTGGCCGTCCAGTTGTCTTGAGGAGGCCAGCAGTGTGCCGCAGAGGTGACATTGTACCTTGCCTTCTTGCCTGGGTTCTTGATGATGATCCTCTTCAACTTTCGGTGGTCTTTGCACATCGACTTGTCCACAATTGGAAGCTACGTTTCTTCTCCAAGGTGCATAAAACCGGAGGTCTACCCCACACTTTGAACAGAGGAAGGGACGCTCTCGGGTGTGGATTCTAATGTGGAACTCAATGTTGCGGTCGCTTCTTGACAGGGTTTTCCCACAGAAGTAGCAGGGTCCTTGATGATGATGATTTTGGGACTTCTTCATGGGTAAATGTCGTCGTGGTCTACCACGAGGTCTTCTTGGTGGTAGAGGCTTCAGGTCAGGGTCTATCACCTTCGCCCTTCTGTGTGCTCTTCCCCCTGAGGTCTTCTGCATTTGTACTGCTGGTATTGTGAAAGGACCTAGGGCAGAGAAAGTCAGTCATCATTATTATTTTTGACCCATCAAAGTGTCCTCCCTTGTAAGCTATCATGGATCACCTTCAATTGACACTGATGATGATACTCCGTCCTCCTCCTCCTCGTTGGGGTCAGGATCAGAAGAGGGTGTGGACACGTGGTCATCTTCTTCTTCTTCTTTTTCAACACGGAGAGGATGAGGACCCTGCTGTGGTTCTTCCTTTAAGGCTAGGATGATATCTTGGAGATTACCGTGGTGACCACCATCACTACCTCCCACTTCTGACGATGGTGGTACAAAATGAAGAAAGGACTCTGACAATGAGTGACTTGGCTTACCAAGAGCAGGAGGAAGGGACCCACTTTGACTTCCTAATTTGATGACTGCTTTAGTCCTAGCTTTGATATCCTCCACTTCTTCAGTCAGTCTTAGAAGCCTCCTCACTAAGGACAGACAAAAGGGGCAAAGGGTCCAACCCCCTTCTTCACTATCATCATCATCAGCAGTCCCTTTAAGAAGAAGGGAAGCCAAGAGGTCAGCACCTTCGTTAAGGACTTGGTTGTCGTGGGAAGGATGTGTACAAATCCGACACGGAAGAGCAGAAGGCCCTTGGTTTCTTGTATTGCTTGAATTTGACCTTCTTCCTCGTCTTGGAGGAGATGATGATGATGACGTCTTGTCACACTTGACCAACGACAATTTTGGGTAGTCAAATGACAACAGCAGATAAAGTGACGGAACTGTCCAGGATGATGATGAGGACTCCATGACAATAATGATCAAACACAAGACTTTTTATATTTTTATTAAAATTTAGACTCGGAAATTTTTCAAGTTTAAAAGAATTGACAACTCTTTCAATAACAAACTTTTGTCAGGTCACGACTGGATGACTATTGATTGTCTACAAATAGTTTCTAATTTTGCAACTTCAACATCAAAAAATCAATTTCATTTGAAAGAAAAAAAGTGCTCAATCACAAAATCCAAAGCAGCAAATCAACAGCAGCTGAGATGTGGAATGTTTACAACATTCTCATTTTTGCTATCCTTTTCCATAATACGGCAACCATCCTTTCCTCCGTCCGTCCGGCCACCCTTTCATTCCAAAAAGAGAGAAAGAGAGATGATGTTTCTACATTCATTTGTTTTCTCTGATGAAATAAAAGCAAGACATTTATTGCCAACTACGTTACAATTTATTGACAATAATTTATGACAATTGATAGGCGTTCAGTGTATCAAAACCATGTGTCATCAGCATCCTAATCATATTATTGAGGGAGTAATAATTTATCTCCTTCAGATAAATCCTAGTTATTGTAAAATCCACTGCGATGACAGTTGAATTCGAAACATGAATTTACAATGCTGTCATTTTTTTATTTGTCATCATTTCAAGCACTTTATGTGAAGTGAGATATACGACGATCTCAGTTTACTAGTAGCCAGTGATTACAAGACTTGATCAATTCATAGCAGAGACCCAAACCATAGTATAAAAACATTACGTACACAAACAATCAACACTCTAATTTCCAATTTGATTGCTTAAAAGTGTATCGTATCCGATTTCTAATGTGTATGTACTTGAGGTTTTAGGCAAGGAAAGCCAAGTTAAGCATTAAGGAGTTACATATTTCCATGCGTTGTGCTAATTTTGGAATCTATGATTGGCACAAAATGTTCCTGTATTCAGCATACAATTATTTAGTTCAAATTATATAAAAAAATTATTACGCTGCAAAATTACTGCATCACATGCGAGGGTAGTATATCACATACGTATATCACACATTGTGTGCGTGTGTAATAAACTGCATTGGAAGTTTGCAAAGTTCACATGAGCTGTTTGGCAGTTTGCCAAGACAGACGAGTTCAATAATCCACTGTGGGTACACGTCTACCATTACTTATCTGGATGGAAAGAATGCAATTTGTGGGCATAACCAACGTGAACAAAACTTTGCATTAAACTTTGTCTTACTCGAAACAACCAATCAATTCAAATTGACAGCACATCACCAAAACTTTCATTTTGAAAGCCGCAAACTCCTGAAAAATAACGATGGGGTGCCCACTTATAGTTCCAATTACGGTTGTCCAAATTTGTCTTTTAGTTCTGCAGCACCGCGTCGTTCCACTTACCCAGATGCGTGAACTCGACATAAGGCTGTTGCCATACAGGAATATGGATTTGGCACCCACCCTGCTCATTTATAATCCAAGGAAAGGATAAAGCTGGAGGTCGTCAGAAGACCCAACGCTTCATCCAATCCTGAAAGACAATACCCATTATAGCAGCTGGATTGCTGGCAGCTTTCATTTTAGCAAAACGTCGATACAACTTGAACAAGGCGAGTGGACATCTCCCGAAGAATGGTACAACGGGACCTGGGAGTGGTAATGTTGGGCCAGAATGCCCTCGAACTTTCCTGAATATCGCTCACGGACTATAGGTGTGAGCTCCTACTTTTCCCTGTCCGCGATGTTGGACACTATTAAGTGTCGGGAGACGCATGACCCGTGCTCCATACAGCTCCAGGCGTCGCAGAACATATCTGATATAAAGCAACAGTATAAACGCGCTAAGGGTCTTCCAAATTTTTGCCTGCTTGGAATACAACCGTTAATTCCTAAGCAAGGTGTACCCATACAAGTCAAAGTGTAGTGCGCTGGAAGGAGTACGCTTTAAAGGTGCAACGGTGTAATGTAGGACGTTCGACAAAAGTTTCTAGCTTTGTCATGCACCTGTTATCGAAAGAAAATTAGAGGGAGTGTGAAAAATCACGTGCTGCGTAAGTACACGTACAATTGTTTTTATTGATTGAAATACATGTCAACCGTTAACAAATTGAAATTCGATTTAACAATTCCTGTTAGTGTTACTGTTATAATTTAGCATGGTTTGTTTAATACTATTGATGATTCGATGAAAGCCTCAAGTATTTTAGCAATATATCGTGCAGTTCTCGATGTTTCCGTTTTGTCATAATGTTAAAAAGACAACAATCGTGAGCATCTCTTAAAGCCGTGCATACAGCCACAGATAGGATATGGAAGACGTTATCCGACGATCAACGCTCCACTGAAAAGGCACTGCTCACTTTCTGGGAGACTAAGCTATACATCCAATTCATCTTCTGGATGAATTCACCGTGGAATTCGGGAAGCATCACAGAGCCCCTAGTCAAGTTACCATTATGGTGAATTTCATTTCAAGGTCAATGCACACAAGTTATTTGACGTCTTTTACTACACAAGAAAAACCCGTCTCAGTAATTATTGACTAAGCGACAGACAACGTCTGAAATGACATGATGGTTGTGATGGTACAATCTTTAGAAAGAAATTGTCCAATTGTTTAGTTTTACCGAATCAAGAAGCTGGGGGGTCGCTAAAACCGCACAGGGGTACCTTACAGCTCTTCGAGAAATGATGCAGGATGACCGCACTAAACACAACATCGATATATGGGAGTACTCGCCAAGAAAAACTTGGTGGGAATAACAACCGACGGAGTAAGCGTTTTCATTGGTGACCGGGCTGGGTTTGGTGTACTTGTCTCAACAGAATAAAAAGGAACCAGGAATGATGCATCACTGATTTGCTCAAAAGCTCCAACTTGCCCTTCGCAGCGTGGTGGATGATATCCCAGAGTTGAAGATTTTCGGGAGAAGCATCAAGCCGATTTAAAGTAAATTTTATAAAAATAAAGAAACATTTATTATAAAGAACTTGGCCTACTTTCTTTTGTGGTCCCACGCGCGACAACAAATGTGACATAGATAACTTGCTAGAGCGGGCCATGTCAGACTACCTAGGCAACCGGTGGCACAGTAACATCGCCACCGTTGTCGTCAACGATTACGGTGTTGTCTGTTTCATGAACTGGCTCACTTCTGGCGTCTGGAGGACGAGTACTCTTCCCACCGAGAAAACTGAAGCCGACCTCGAAAAAGAAAGGGAAGAACAAGAGGCGAGAGGAATAGCATATGGATGGCAGATCAAGGTCCTTGAGAACGCAATCATTGAGCAGGGGGATTTAGAAGAAGAAGAAGATATAATAATAATTATAAGTCGATTCGATCGAATTATAAGTCCCCCAGTTTTGATGTGAGTACACAAATGTCCCTTCCATACCTTGTTGCTTAAAGGCGACTTTAAACCCTCATCATATGGAAGATTGTATTTTATTGCATAAGTCAAAGTTACAATTTCCATATGCCGAAAAATATCAAACGTTCAAGTTAGACTCTATTTTGGACGTTTTATGCAAGTTGTACTACCCCTTTATTATGTACACGGAACCAATCCAGGCTGACGAGGAAATTAAACCAAACAAAGACGAACTTTGGGACACACAAAGTTAAGCAACCTCAGGCTATATGCATATAAGAAACAATAATAGGCCCTGGATATTCTTTGATCTGCTTTGAATATCACGATGTTTCATGTTGTGCAGCGATATTCTACAGGACTCTGTTTGTTACATGTAACGAATTACAAAATAAAGCTGGATCCGAACAGACACCGTCGAAGGTTGATAGATAAAGTGTGCAGATGACATGCATTATGTTTCGCCCATAAAGAACACGCATCCAGGACAACCTAGCATTATAGGAACTGCATGGATACAAACCCATAGCTGGAGTACATATTATAAGGCTAGGCTGAACGACATACATGCACTGTTTAATAAAATAAACGACACCGTAACAATCAACGTAAAGGAATTTAAAATATTCAAGTGGGGCTTTAAAGAAGTGTTATCCCGACCTGGGTCGATGTCATCGTACATTATGAATGAAAAAATGGAATATATAAATCATAATAAACCTGTAATCCCCATTATTGTCCAAACCCACCGGACTCGCATACAATGGAGTCCGACGCGTCAACTTACAACTATTTACCACCATTTGTTTTGAGTAACTCCATAACTCATTTCTGGAGTCTGAAGGATTAATTAATCGAGGAACATCATCCACATATGCAGTAAAACTTCAGAATATTGAAACAACCTTTTGCTGAGTTTTTGGCAAGTTAGTTCTTACTTTGGAATATGAAAGAACCTTAAGCCTGAATTACGTTGCCATTATCAAAGATTCAATAAATCGAATTCATAACCAGAAATTAACAAATCATGCAACATAATTTTTAAAAGAGTTGCCTTTAAGTGAACTTCGCCAGGTATAGCGAAACACGGGATTCCAGCTTCTCGCTCAAAATAACTGCAGCGTGCCGCAGTGACTTCGTCTAACGTTCATTCCAACACGTTATATTAATGCAAATTCATATATTACCACAATGAAAAGCGCAACCCCTCCATCCTGGTCAAGACATAACAATGACAACTCGCATTTGTGAAAAGTATTATATTAAGATGCTATATTTGCTCTTTAAGGTATTAGATTTGCGGCTTTCATCCACCATCCATTTTTTGAAATTAACTGAACGAGCTATTAAGGCTTAAGATAAATTACGGAGGTTTAGGTTTAAACAATTAACTAGAAAAGTCACACCAGGATCCAATGAGTTCTGACCTTGATTCTAATCTCCTAGTTCCGTCTGGTGTCCAGCAGAACCCTGTAATTTTCTTTGTGGCAACATATACCCAATGTGGGTTGGTCTTGGGGAGAGAAGACTTATCAATCTGGAATCAAAATTGAAATCGTCTTTTGATTCATGAGAGTAAAATTAAGTGGATACCTTCTTGAGGGTTAGTTTTGTTCTGGTCTTTCAGTTGGTTGCGAGGGCGCTATCACCTTGATCAGGTTAACTGTGGCAAGAGGAATATTAAATATGTAACGTCGAAAAAGCACTGCAAATGAATAGTACGACTACCTCTTCATGGAAGAACGTCAACCTCAATTTCCTTTATTTTGAAACGAATTATTGGTCAACCAGGTTTATTAATTGTCACGTTCATTCCACAAAAATGTGGGGCCAATGTTGGGCATTACATGCATGCTGCACATTGTGCAGATGACTGAGCAACCTTCACTAAGGTAAAGCTGCTTTACTGTACCCGAAAAGACTAAACTTGCCCCGTTTTGGGTATACGTGTCGTGCAGAGGAGAGGAGAAAGAAATAAGAAAGTGACGATCGATATCATTCTTTCTCATATCCCCGAGAACAGACGAGAAGCGTGGTATATTCGCGATATAGTACACCAAATCCGAGTTTGTTAACACACACTGGTGTGTATATGGGGAAATACAGACGGCTGCTGGGATAAACAATGTGCCTTCTATTGCTATCTTGTTTCCAAAGTATGTTCATGGGATGCAGATTCAATTTGGACTATGCTTACGGAACAGTTTGTGGTATCTTAGCTTAGAAAATAGTGCATATGTTTTTGAATTTCAAACAATTCGGCCTGGATTAATTAACTGCGAGATGAAAAACAATTAGCTATGTTTATTTTATCAGCGCCTTAACCCTGCAATATTAAACAACAGGGATCAAATGTTTTATTCGCAATGAGATTACGAGCAATTACAAGAAACAGCATGGTACGACGTTAGTACACGGATAAAATTTGCTGCTCAGAATGAGCCAAATGAGACTCGAGTTGAGTCAACACATCCTCACATCCGCACCCACTCCAGTTCAGCCTCAATTTGAGCTGCAGGGGATCTCAAACGTCAGAGAAGTAAATATCTCTCCGTATGATCACCAATTTGCTCTTCAAAATG
>JAQGCL010000601.1:0-12558 GCA_034699605.1 Isotomiella paraminor
TCATATACTGGATTGGATGATTGCAGTGACAACTTTGCAACAAAGGAATTATGAATTATCGATAAGAAAGAAAAGAAGAAGGAAAGGGGTCAACCGAGTTTCAAAGTTGCGTCATTGAAATGCTTAGTTTGTAGAAAGACTCCTCAGAAATGATTGTTTTGTAGGCAAGATCTTCTATCTTTTATACTCTGACTTTTGATCTCACAAAAGATTGAATCTAGATTGCTTTTGTACCGTTAGCTTATTATATCATTATCATTATTCATGTTTCCTCCAGGAGAAGTGCTTTTACTTTTACCAGATCGCCTTTTTTTGCTCTACAGGAATGTTGCACCACCTACTTGTGTAAGTCGGTCTGATTTAGAAGATAAGTGATCGTAAATTGACTTCAGGAAACAAAACAAAACTCGTAGGTAATGTTTTCTTGTATTTATTAACAGGATTTAGATTTACAGATGCAAAAAAGATGCACATTACTTTTGCTTTTGATTGTTACATTTCAAGAAAACCATAGGATAATTGCAAGTATACTCACTTTACAACATTATGTGTAGGTGGGCTTCTAATCCAATTAACAATTCAAACCATCCTGTTGTGGAACACGATATATTGGATACTTCCTTTTACTACACTTTGTGTAATGATAATAAATAAAGTAATTAATTGTCTATAGTTCAATAGCTTGTGTCTTTCTTTAACCTCAGCTCTAAAAAAATCTAAAACTATGACCATTGCTTTTGTTTTCTTGATACAATTCCCCGGAACTTAGCTGCTAGAAGATCTTGTTGTTGTAAGTTGTGATTGCAATCATGATGTGTGTAAAACTTAAACGTTTTTAACAAGAAGGGATATAGTTCCCTTATTAAAATTAGGTAGATAAAGAACGGTGTGAGATAACAACAGGTAAAATCTTTAACAAAAAACAACAACAAGGATGCGATGATAAGAAAGTTGCCTTATACAAATAACAATTGTGTAGTTCTGGAGGAGAAGAAAGATTCATTATTGTTGTCGTCGACGTGCCCTTTGCTTGTCAAACCGAAGTTCCATTTCCTCCAGCACTTTGGGGGTGTAGCGAACCACCAACTTGACCGATCCATGGGCTGCTTTTAACAACTCCACTGCCTTCTCATGATTCTCACCGTCGACAGACTAAAAAACAAAAGGAACAAAATAAGGTTCAAGTCAACCTAAGGTCCTAAAAATTCTAAAAATCCTTACCACGCCATTCACAGAGAGGAGTTGGTCCCCCCTCTTGAGGCCTCCATGTCGGTCTGCAACTCCCCCCGGAATAATTCTGGAAATGTAGATGGGAGAATTCTGTTCCTTTCCCCCCATGACGTTGAAACCAAGGCCTTCCTCCGTCTTTGGTAGTTCCACAACCCTTGGATGGGCATGTCCTTCGGAAGCTGCAAAAGCAGCCACGGTCGCCTTCGCCGTAGCCGAAGCCCGGATGTCTGGGGACCCTTGGATGTCCACCGTCTCATACACGTGCTCATACACCTCCCTCACTGCATTGAAAAAGTCAGACTGGAGGACTTTCTGAAGGGCTGCGAGTTTGGTTCCAGGGACCTCTCCACTCTTTTGTAAAATGTCCAGCAGCTCGATCGCCCTCTTCACGTCTAGAAATAGAAATGTGACAAAATTGCTTAAGTTTATCACCATTTAAGCAGCCTTTTAAATCTTACCTTTCGCCAAGGATAACTGCTCCATTTCTACGACTTTCTCAACCGAATGAAATGCACAATTATTGTTATAGACTCACTTCCATCACCAAATGAATGTCCAATTAATGAATGAATGATGCAGTTTTTAAAAGGATGTTTTAGCCTCTCTTTCACTCGTACTTTTATTTTATACAGCAGAAAAGAAGAAGAGCTGCATTGAACTGTAGGATATAGCAGTGAGGCTATGCTCAGTAAGAAACCCCTTTTGCATTGCATTAGGATTGCCTATGGCTTAAGGAGAAACCATTGCATTGGATAAAGAGGACTCCATTTCATGAGGTGATGAGGAATTTGAGACAAAGATCCTAAAGATGCCAAAAAAAGTCCTTTGGAAAAAAGTCTTTAGTTATTGTTCTTTGTTCATCATTCACTTAAGATTTATTACTGATTTTACGGTTTGCTTTTGCTTTTGCTTCTTGGCCTTATAAATATTTGTAATTTTTCTACACAAAAGATTTTTGTAATGTACCATTGTGTGTTTGGTTTTTTGGTTTCTTCTTCTTCTGGTTTGTGAGGGCCGTCGTTAAAAACTCTATCTCTCTCTCATTCGTCCTACCTTAGGTATCAGTATCATAAGTTTAATCATAGGGGGCAATTAATTATTGTGTAATTAGTACATATATATAGATAGGAGTCGTCTACATAATTCATACAATACAAGATAAGATTAACTTAACCCTACTTCTTCTTCCTCTTGATCACACTCTCTACTACACGTTATACAAAGAGCAATCAAGCCTTTTTTTAAAAATTACACAAGTTTTTTTGATTAATTAAAAATTAAAAATCAGTCCGAGCGCCGTTGGTTTTTTTTAATTATATTGAATTCACTTCGTCGTGTCCTCTTTTCTCGTCTTTTCCCTGCTCTCAGTCATGCAGATTTCTTTTTCATTTTCATTTCTCAGTAAGAGCAAAAAGAAAAGAAAAAAAAGCACAAACTGCTACCAAAAAACACAGAAAGATTTAAGAACGAGTGGGTCAAGTCTTTAACCTAGAATAATTATTAAATACCTAGCAGACATGTGGTAAGAACCTACAAATTAGAACTCACACTTGTAGCATAAACACATAATACTTACATAAAACTCAAGTGCCTTGGTTGGTGTGTATGTGTGTGTGAAGTGAAGGGACAAATCGGGTTGCTTTGCATTTGCATGATGGATTTGTCTTGTCATATTTCATGGGCAAAAGGAAAAAAAAAATGCTAAATGCATCTTGCATTTTTTGCGAACCTCTTCTTTTCTTCTTCTTCTTCTGGCTGGGTCAAATAAATTATTACAATCTAGCAGAGAGTAGTGTAGTTAAAGTAAATTAGTCACTCCGCAGTCAAACAAACAAATCTACCTTAAATAGTAATGTAAAACGGAACATACAAATTGAGTACATTTAATTTTCCTTTGTTGTGTAGACTCGTCAAGTGTCATGTCGTCCTTTCTTCCTCGTCGTTTGTTTGATTTAGACAATTTACTGCTTGTTAAAAAATACGGTGTTGGACAACAACCACCACCGAAGTATCATTTTATAATTTGTTACAATAATTTGTTCCAAATGAGATGATGATTCATTGGGAATTCTAATTCTACACACACACACACACAACACACAGTGTAGATAACTGAGAGTGTAGTTAAGATTGCAGTTCTGGTTTTAGGTTCTATCATCATTCACAGTGTTCGTTCAGTTTAGATAATAATGACAAAGCAAGTGTGAGCTGTTAGATTATTACATTTGACAATCATAATCCTGACTTTTAAAAAATCTAGAAAATAAATCTGAGAGCAAGCGTGTATGTGTGTGTGTGTGTGGGTCGAATCATTAGCCTACTACAACCTAGTTTTTCTTTGATATTTAAGTTGTTGGGTGTGGTGTAGTTCAAAAGTGTGTGTGTGTGTGAAGGTAGTGGTGTCCTTATATAACTCTAGAGTTTTACCTTATCATCATTCATTTGTAAATCCTTACATAAATTAGATCAGTTTTTGATCTGCGTGGTAGTAGAGTGTAGCGTAGTAAGCTGTTGACGTTATTTTATGACGTGCTAAAGTACATGATTTGTAAATAAAATGTCCAAACTTCCTTCACTAGTCAAAGTGACTAACATCATCGTATTCGTATAGTATAATAGTTATATATAACAATGAATGAACCAACATTACGATGGCTGACGACGTGTGATTAGACCTTAATCATACACTTTTTATACTTATAACTGTGTGCTTCATTTACATAATTGCGCGAATCTTCTTCTTTTCATTGCAGCTCTCTCTTTTCTTTCTTTTTGTTGTAGGTCTGTTGACTGACTTGACCAATAAGTTTCCTTGAGGAGGGGGTAGAATAGTTCACCGGAGGGATGATGTGTGAGACTTAAAAGAAGCAAGTTTTTGTTTGGTTCTTCTTGAGAGGAGATATATGTATGTGTATGTATGAGCCCTCTAAGTGACACCATCGTCTTCTCCTACAACTTGAGCTCATTCGCCACCTTGGACGCGATATTCTTGAATCCGATCGAAGTCCCGGAGATACGTTTGAACCGAACCCCATTTAGAGAAAGGCGAGGTAGCTTGCACACTTCAATTTCCCATTGCACCAAAGAGTCAGTGTTCGGGTCACCGTGAACACATAGTAAAAGGAATTTCTCACGTTGTTCATAATCACAGTTGTTGGCATCCAGGACCTACAAAGAACACCGGATGTCAGACCAGACCAGAGACAAGATTTAGCTTCGTTATTTCCTTACCTTTCGAATCTCAGCCATAATTTCGTTAGGGTCTCTGGCGGATGTAGTCTTCATACTAAAGGTGAATCGAAGGGAACGAGGCTTCACATGTTCGTCGTTTGGATTTTGTTGTCTGTTGAAGAAAGAAAATCAACTCTATGTACAATACGGGAGGATTAAACACGTGTTTATTATTACGGTATTAATTAAAAAGTAGTGGAAATAATAGTCCAAAACCAATAATCGGTACTAGACTACCTATGTCAAAAACTGAATCAGGGTTGGAATGGTAAGTGTGGTGGATGGATATGGTATGCGTATATGTAATGATCCCAGCAACCCAATAAAAGATTGTTAATAAAGCATACAGACTCTCATCTCAAGTACAGTCAAAGTAGTGTCCCTCTCTCGACCTCTTTGTGTCTACACATTTAGGTTCTTTACAGTCATAAAAACGTATGTGGGTCTCTAGTCTAACAAATCAACTTAGAGTTAGTAGAGAGTGGTATAAAAAATAAAAAGAGAGTGGAGATATGAAGGAATATAATGTAGTATTATTATTTTATTATTTTAAGAGTTGCTGGGTCATACATACCTTATAAAGGTAAGAGAAGGGGGATTGTTTTGATTGTTTGATTGATGAGGAGTGAGGCTATGGCTTACCCAGGGAGCTTGTTCGTGAGTGGCGTGGTCAAGGACGTAGGAGTGTTTGTGGCGGACATGTTCGTCGTGTTCATACCACCGCCACCGCCACCGACCCCTCCTCCAACTCCAACACCTCCGCCTGGGACATTTTCCATTGGGCGTTTGGAAAATCTTGAGGAAAGTTTGGAGAAGAAAGAAGACCTTGCACCCGCATTTATTGAGGAGGTGTCTTGCGTCGTGAGTGCGGAGTACGCATTTGATGCATGGTTTCTTGGTCGGTTTTGTCCAGAGTGAAACGTCGAACGAGAGGGAACGTTCCGAGGAAATGCACTGCTACTGTTCCGGCTCCCAGGGGCGCCTCCGGAAGTTGGTAAGACACTCGGTTTATTGGAACTATTATCATCATACAAAACCAACAAAAATTAGTTCAGTCCTTTTCAATCAAAAGCTCATAGGAGTTCATGCAATTTGACACACACACACACACACACACACACATCTTTCACACGCATGCATCTATAAGTCTATACGGACCCCACATACAAGGTCCAAAAGGTACACCAATCACAAGCCAACAACAATCTTAATATTTGTTTGGTAGTATATTCACAAAGTGCAGAGAAACAAAAAGCGTGTCATTATGTATGATTATTAATTAAAAGTTCTTGCATGGAGGATGTAGATACTTTGTGTTACCTTTTGAGAGCAGCGTCGGTATTAGTATCAAGCGGTATTTCAGAATGCCGAGGCCCAGAAGATGTAGCGGAAACGGATGCGGATTTTGTATGGCCTTTACGAGTACCACCTTCACCACCACCACCACCCGTCGATAAAGCACCACTAATAATATTCGAGAGAGTACAAGAAGATATTTATGTAACAGTCAAATGCAACAAGAAGGATTAATTTTGAAGCATCACAAACCATAAAAAAATGCGAACGCCAACGCCCCTTTTTCTACACCAAAATAAAAAATAAAGCCAAGATACACAAATGAATACAGATATACAAGGATAAAATAATACAAAATTGTTAATCCGGAAAAAGAGAAACTATACACTACTTAAGTAAGTAAGTCTTAGACATTAAGGTTCGTTCATTCAACAATCACACACTCACACGGCAATTATAATGGTAAAATCAAGCTCAAAAATTCTTTTTGGAAAGTTGGAAATGATTGATAGTGTATTGCATTCTTTGTAACCGGATTGGAGTCTATACCTTGTTGCAGAGTCACCCACAACGTTGGTCTTCTCATTTGAAGAGGTTTTGGCGTCGTAGGCGACGGTGGTTCGGCGTCCCACACTCCCTCCTCCCATGACTCCTCGATTACCTGTCATTGTATTTGACTTAGTTATACCACGAGGTTTGGGAAGGTTAGCAGCAGCACCTGACAAAATGCCAAAATGAAAAGCAATCAAAATTAAGAAGGAGAGAAATTAACAGAGGGATGATTGGGAATTAAATGTGTTCAGGGTTAGTAGTGGGGATGGAGGAGGTTGATAAAAGTTAGTTATAATAATTGGCGGGTAGGCAAGCCTATATATTCCTTCTTATCCTCATCCTCACCTGCGTCTAACGCGGGGGGATTTGCAGTCTTAACGGCAGCAGACACAGGACGGGTTGAACTTGCATTTCCAGCCGCAGCATTGGCTGCAATTCGTGCCGTGTTCTCCTTAATTGTTGCAGAGTCCACCGTGTTCTGCCGTTTGAAGTTCCCAGAGGGAGGGGTGGCATAGCTGTGGTTGTTACTTGTGGCATTGTTCCCAGTCCCAGCCACTCCAGCACCTTTGAATTTGAAGAACAATTCCCAATTTAGTCATGACATACTTGAAAGGCGGGTACAAAAAAAAAACAACATTCTACTACGACTACTTGATCAAATCATAAATCAAAAAATATCAAAAACTTAATGATAGTAATAATAATAATGATAATAATAATAATAATAAACGGCCACCAAACACGACCACACCAGAAGAAGCTTGCTACAAGTGTAATAAATAGGCAGGTGAAGAAGTTTGGAATTGAAATTGAACATAGAGGCATTCCAAGATGCATAAGATATTAAATTATTATTATTGTTATGTTATTCATATATTTTTAGAAAAGATCAAGGCTATTATATCGTAGAGAAATGTGAAAAACGTTTTTGCAATTCGCAAGTAAGCCCCAAGCGTTGGAAAGTTTTGGAAAAATGAGATTGTGAACAAGAAAAATGTTATGAGGAAAGATAATAAACTGACTTTCTTTAAAAAAAGCACAGAAATAGAAACAGTGTGGTCACAAAAGTGTTGTATATTGAACAAAGAACAGGTCTCTCTGAAACGTAAAATGTAGACGAAGAGGATAAATAGAAGAGAAACTCAAGGATTTACGACATTCCTCTGACCCTCGAATTGAATTGATTGATACCGACGGAAGTAAATGTGAAAATGTTTAAAAGAATGACATTGAATTGATAGAAAGAAAGAAAGAATAGAAAAAGAGAAGGAGTGAGAGAGACAGAGATAGGACAGCATAACCGCGCACCAGCCGCGTGAGAAGCGATGGATTCACGCAAACTTTCCCCACCCGCAGAAGCCCTTCTGGAGGACTTAGAGTTGGTGGCCGATATGGAACGGTGGACACCTCTATGAGAAGGAGATTGACCACTGGTTGTTCCTCCGCCTCCGCCGGACGCTGCCACATTCGTCCCTCCTCCTCCAGGACCCACAATGTTGCGCAATGATAATGAGCTGCCTGAACGAGAACCGTCGCTCTCCAACTGGAAGCATCATATTTTTTAGTATAGGGAATAATGTGGTTTGATAAGTTCTAGGGATTCTTTCTTACGTCTGACGACCGCCGTCCAAGCAATAAGTACGTGGCAAATACGTCGTCATACTTTTGATGTTTTAGGCTATCTTCGATGTCTGACTTATTATAACCCATCCCACTTAGAATTTCTGTACAAATACACACATTGGTTGATCAACACTCTGAACATAGTTAAAGTAGCACTACAATGTACCTATTCTCCTTAGGTCACTGTAGTCCGCCTCCGGTTCTATATGCGGTTTCAACTCGTCTTCCTCATATCCCATATTCATCCACTTATCCTTCATTATTGTCTGCAAAACACAAATATTGCAATCATTGATGCACATAAGAAATCCGCCATTTTACCTCTAGTGACGCTCGTTTAGCTGGATTGAGAACTAAAAATTTCTTAAGAAGATTCTCGCAGTCTGTCGACATATAAAAAGGGATGCGATATTTTCCTGATCAAAAAATGGGTAAACAATAGTTAAGTGATTGTCTCTTGGATTACTTGGTGAACAACGTACCTCGGAGAACCCGCTCCCTCAACTCCCTGAGTGTCGTCCCATCAAAAGGCAATGACCCACTGACTAGTGTGTATAAAATCACTCCCAAAGACCACACGTCCACTTCAGGTCCGTCATACTTTTTTCCTGCACAAAACAACACAAGGGTCATTAATACCAAATGACAATGACGCCAGAGAAGGGATCCACTCTTACCTTGGAATAACTCAGGAGCCGCGTAAGGAGGACTACCGCAAAACGTGTCTAGCTTATTACCGGGAGTAAATTCGTTGCTAAAACCAAAGTCTGCTATTTTGATATTCATTTCGCTATCTAATAATAAATTCTCCGCTTTCAAGTCCCGATGAATTATCTTCTTCTGGTGACAATACTGAACTGCTGAGACGATCTGAAATAATAATTCAAAAGTCATTGTCAAATATTGGCCTAATTTGATTAGATTAGATCACATCACATACTTGACGGAATTTGGCCCTAGCTTCCTTCTCCTTCATCCTCCCGTGAAGAACTAGGTAGTCGAACACTTCGCCCCCACTTGCATATTCCATTACAAGGTACAACGTTTTCTCCGTCTCAATGACTTGAAACAATTTAACTGCAATCAAAAAAGCAATGCATTAAAGTAAGTTGGCCCACTTATGTATCAAATCCAAGGTTCATTTCTTACCTATATTCGGATGATCCAACATTTTCATTATTCTAACTTCTCGGAATAACTTTTGCAAACTCCCCGGATTTAATTGGGTTTTGTCAATTATCTTTATCGCCACCTGGAACAGACAGACAGACAAAAAAAAAGAACAATGAGTAATTACAAATTGAGATCCAAGCATAACATCACGAGCGTCGAATAGACCAGACGCAATGCAATTCTTCACACTCTTTTTGTGTGCAAAACGTACAACCTCTTCTAAACGCCTAATTCAAGATGAGTCACCAACAAACTATGTATGTAACAAAGCACATTATTTCCTCGTGCACTTTAGAAAAGACGGCATGGGAAAAATAAAATACAGAACAAATCCCTACCAATTAATTAAATTAACATTACATGCGTAGAATCATGAAGCATTCTCAAATTGTAGGTGACTGACCCTACCTACCACACCGCATCTAAAATGTTGTAGAGGCCTTTTGCTTTTTGCCAAAAATAGCAAAGTAGGTAGATAGATACTTCTGTAAAGATTATCTCTAAAGATAATACCGCAATCATATAAGCTAGGTAAGTGCAAGACAATGTAATACCTATTTTTATTTAAAACTTTGAAGCGTGTACACAGGCAAAATCAAGGGAGCGTTACAAATACCACAGAAAACCGTAAATACCTTTTTACAAAAAATGCCTAAATTCAAATTCAGCAGCGTGTATATAATAGCCAGTCCGCTTTAAAAATTTGTCTTTTTTGCAGTACAAATCTTCTTAACTTGACTTTTGTTACATCAAAACCGCATTGTCTTTTAAGCGTCTTTGTCTTATCTGCCTGTGCATCTGCTTTACACTCTTTTGATTTTGCATTGCATTGTGTCATTCCTACGCCAACGCCAACGCTCTTCATGCCTGGAGACAGTAAAGTGTATAAAGCTATATAATTTGCCATGAGGATAAAAGGTACTTATGTCTGAAGAAAAACCAAAGCTTAATATTATTCGTCCTGGAGTTGAGAGTCTTTGTCATTTATCATCATTCATTTCATAAAGGTAATTTTTCATTCGATGAAATAATGCCGAATCGAAATAGCTGGGTATGTCTATAGGTTTTTTGACAGTTGGGAAATGTATTAAATGTACCTCTTTTCCGGTGGGTAGATGTTTCGCTAGCTTGACTTTGGCAAAGTTTCCTTTCCCAATAGTCTTGAGAAGGCGGTACTTGCCGATGTGAGGCTCCTCTGATGTACGACTTCTTGAGGAAGAGAGTCTTTGACTAACATCACGAGTGCCTGAGGACGACGTGCTCGAGACTCCTCCATCTCCTCCAGCCTGTAATTTATAAAAAGAAAGAACCCTGTTAGCAACTTCATCATCAAACACAATCATCCAGAGTAAACTTTTTTTTTCTTTTTTGCAAGAAGAATCACCCATGCACATAAGGATTAAATTAAAATTAAATTCCACAAAGGAAAAAAGTCAGATATAGTGACGACGACGACAAGGACTGTAAAGAAGTTAACTTTGATCTTGATTGAAAAGCATGACGACTGAGGGAAGAAAGAAAGAAAGAAAAGCTCTATTTCTTCTTCGAAACTCTGTTCTGTTCTTATTTTAATAGAATCCTATTCAACCGATGACAATGAAGAGATTACAAACTGCGAGGAAATTAAATGAATGCCCTAAACTTTTCATCCGTAAAACCACTTCACTTCACTTCACTTGTTCTTTTTTGCAAAATACCCACACCTACTTTCTTCTTACAAGGAAAGGAAATGAAATAAATTGGATTGTGAATGTAGTAGAGCTTTGCAAAAAGAAAAGAAAAGAAGGAGAAGCAATTGAATACTAAAGAAAGAATGAAATTTTAAGGAGAATGGGAGACCCATGGGAAACTAAACATACAACAACATCTTGAATCCCATTTGCCATTATATTTTGCACAGCCATTTATCTTGGCCCTTTCTTAGATTCTGTCTTGAATTTTGATCAATTAAGAAGAGCTTTTTTGAACCCCTCTCGCTTTGTTAGTACCGAAAATACCTTAATTTAGAGACACACACCACAGCAAATATGGATCCTTTAATACAATAGGATTAAAATGTTCATATAGTGAGTTTGACGTAAAAGCATGGGTTTTGCAAACCCACTGTTTTTACAACAACTTTAAAATTAATTTCGCAAGTTTCTCTCTCTCCCTCTCTTCCCCTCCTTTATTTTATTTTATCGCATCGCATGACTGCAATAAATTAGGAGGACTGTCTTACTTTCTCCAGCATTTCAATTCTCACCGGAGAAATTACATCTCGTCTCATCCCGGGCCAAGAGTGGGAGAGAAAGCGGGGGCAGAAAAGAGAGAAAGTAAAGTAAAGTGGAACAAAGGGTTACACAAACAAGAATCACATTTCATTTTGCAAAACCGCACCTGACCACAGGCTCAGAGAGGAGAGAGAAAGCAGATGCCTCCATCTCAACAACGCACACTTTTAAGTGACAACAACCCCATTAATTTGTCTCCCTTTACTTTCTCCAGACATAGCCTTTTCAAAACTTACCCATGGTCTAGGGTTGGGAGTGAAAGTACTGGTAACGGGTGGAGGGGGACGGAAGGACACTCCCGCATTTCCAGCGGGGCTAAAGGAGGAAGTGGGTGGAGAGGGTGAGGGGCGATGTTGGTGGTGATGGTCCACCCACACCCCTCCAACCCCTGCAGACTGGAGAGCCATGATGCCCCCTCGTCGTCACAAACACAATCAAACTCCTTCTTCTTCTCACTCTCCTCCTCCTTAGTCATTCATTTTTAGAGACTTTCACTTCCCGAAAAATAACTTTGCTTATTAAAGGCACAAATCAAATAAGGTTCACTATTTTGCGGTCTTAACTAATATCCCTGTCTTAATGACAGTTTTGACACAGCTGCTGTGACTCTAATTATCACCGTGCACCCACGCAGTGGAAGAGATGAGTAGTTAGTATAGTACTTGACTGGATGGCCAGGAAACTATGAATGAAACCAAGTTGTTCCACGAATAAAATACTTTTCAGTTAGCTTAGTTAGTGATGGCAAATAGTTACAACAAGTGGTGGTGAATTAGGTCACCGCTATTATCCCATGCACCACCACAACGTAACAACGTAATGAGTGTCTAGCGTTATACCAGCAGCTCAGCTCAGCACTACTAAAACTAAAACTTATCTATTAACTACACCGCCATTAAGTCAAGTCAAGTCAAGTACACAGACTCTGCTGCTTGCTGTCTTCTGTCTTAAGACTAAAACGCTTTTGCCAAGAGAAGAGCTACAAAGCTAACTGTTCTTCCTCACCACGAAACGAACGAACGAAGCTATAACTACCTTACGGTCCCTTGCTACCTGCCGACGAAACGACGACGGCGTTGTTATAGCTTTTAGGTAGAACAGGTATTGAGAGGAGGCACTGACTGCGCTGCTGCTATTAGCATAATAGTAATTTACACACACAAAAAGTCTATAGTTTTCT
>JAQGCL010000602.1:0-12554 GCA_034699605.1 Isotomiella paraminor
TAAACGTAAAAGATCCCCCACCTATCCCTATATTATAACCATTCTAATTTATCAATTCTGGGCCATGGACACAGTGGACAATGCACCATCAACGCGGACCTAAACAAATTATGTAATCTCATTTATCATCACGATACCGATTTAAATCGAAATATATACATTCCGCCACGCATCCTCCCTCTCCATGACATCCCATATCTCTACACTTCATCTTTCCAGAGCAGATGCGATCCGGATCAGCTGTACACGTCTCGGCACTTGTGTAGCACCAAAGTCCACTGCTTCCTTTGCAATATCGCCAGCATCGTCCATTTGTATCCCTACACCCATGGGTACCCGTGGGGCGTGATGTGGACTCGTGTGCCTTTTCTACTATAGAACAGAAATTTCTACTTCATTTTTGGTATGACTAGTGCATACCTAATTCTTACCCGGGTTTTTTACTGTTCTAGTTGCACATTTGTCCACACATCCTCCTTCCCCTTCACAACCCATAACCTTACACTTCGTCTTAGATGCACAGCTGTCCTCATCACGGACGCAGTTGGAGCCACCTGTGTAGCACCAGGTACCCTTCCTTCCTTCGCAGTAGCGCCAGCATCGTCCATTTTTATCCCAACAGCCAGGGGTACCCGTGGGGCTTGGCGAGGACTCGTGTGACTTATGGAATGGTTTCGAAGTCGATTCATCTTGTTTTGGTTTTTGAATCGGAAGTCTGTTGTTGGCCGGACACATTTTCACGCACCCTTCTGCAGCTCCGTGACAGTTCAGCCCTTCGCACTCGGTCCGTGACATGCAAGTGTCGTTACCGCTGCAATAGATACTGGTGTAGCACCATTCACCACTGCTTCCTTCGCAGTACCGCCAGCACCTTGAGTTTTTTCCAGAACAACCGGTGGAGCCAGTTGGATTCGACTTCGGTGCTGTAATGTTGAAATTGACCTAATTCCACCGTACTAAACGCTTATTAATATCACTGTGGTACCCTGTATCCAGTTCATTTCACAGGTTTCCACGCAACCATCCGCACCACCACACCAATCACCAGCGCCACATTTTTCATACTGTCTACACACCTCTTCCGTCCCGGACTCTTTGCAATTTTTAGCTGTGTAGCACCAGGATCCTGAATTGCCTCCACAGTAGCGCCAGCACATATCGTAGTTTGTGCTACACCCTGTTTCACCTAATGGGGCTGAGCTATTAAGATATATTATTTCCCACTCTTGGTTTGACTGATAATTGCATTCATGGAAATAAACGTAACGCAAATGCCTTTGATCCCCTCTTGCGTCTAGGCATAATACCCTATTGTTGTCTCGTAGGACGGTCTTGAATTCATTACGAAACTGCAAGAGTTGCGTTTCGTCACGGTCATCATGTTTGCACCAATGATGCCATGCGACTACGCTGTCATAATGTCTATTCTGGAATTCGCCTCTACTCAGACATTGCTCAGTGCCCACGCCGATTTGCACTGGTCCACCCATCAGCCAGCTCTAGAATTGAATAAGGATGATGTAATATCGTCTTACCAGTTTCGAACATTTGAAATGTGTTCACCTTTTCGATTGTAAACCACATGCTTGGGTCTGAAGGATTACAGTTGGCGTTAAGCCATAGATACCGATCTCTGTGGTAGTTTGTCTTTTGAATGCAACCTCCCCCGTCTTTTACTCGCAACATTACTGCGTTTGTTGAATTTGGTGGCGGTGGAGAGGGCCTGTAGTAGTTAGGTCGGCGGTCTGACGCATCATACCATTGCCGAATGAATCCTATAAATTTAGATACATAGAGATACAACAAATCGATTACAATGACTACATTAGCAATTAATTGTCTTACTTGTTCTATCTTGCTTCCACTGTGAAGACGCATCATTTCCTACAATCGCTGGAGTATTGAAAATGATCGTACTAATTAGTACCCACATTGCGTATCCATGTAAAGAAGACATATTCGGCCCTGCTCCTGAATCGTCGTTGGAACCAATTGGATTGGATTAGAACTATGATATAAAGGGATGAATAGGAGAAACCAGGAAGCTGCGAGTAATAGTAAACAGTTGATAATGTGCATTGTAATTGGCCTACTTCTGGTCAGAATTGTGTCGGCTTGAATGACCATTGTCAGTTTGATACAAATGGATTATAATTCAGAAGATGACAAATGATTGCCGTATGATTCTTTGATCTACAAAAAATACATTTGTTAGATAGATAGATTTATTGTTCCATACTCTTTACAGGATTACACATATAGTATATAATGGAATGACTGACTCTTATTAAGTAGCTATAGCTACTTATTGCGATCGTCATGTCTGTCCGTCTGTCCGTCTTTCCGTCTGTCCGTCTGTCTGTGCGCTCTCTAACTTTTGAAGGGATCATCCGATTGACCTGAAATTTTGCAGGGGTACTTAGAAGTGTCCAAGGAGGAACCCTATTAATTTTGGTCAAAATCGGTCAGGCCCTTAAGGGTCCCCCGATAAGGGTCCTATGTTAAATATAGGCCCTATATGTTAAAAATCATGAAAAATTTTTATGTTTGCATTAGATTGCAAATGACCAATGACGAAAATTTGACTCAAGGAATTTTCGTAATTTGGCCCTTAAGGGCCCCATAAGGGTCCTTAAGGGTCGAAAAACCCGAAAAAATTTTATGGGGTAATTCGATACTACATGTCCAAAGCGGGAGTTTCGACTCAAGGAATTCTCTTAATTCGGTCCTTAAGGGCCTTATAAGGGTCAAAAACCTGAAAATTTTTTATGGGGTAATGCGATACATGTCCAAAGCGGGAGTTTTGACTCAAGGAATTTTCTTAATTCGGTCCTTAAGGCTCCTTAAAGGTAAAAAAACTAAGAGATGAGACGACATATTACAAAAGATGCTATAGCTACTTCCATACACACATGGATGTTTATTATAATTTAAAAGAAATAGAGTTCGGTACTATTTTAGCATAAGGGTGTTAGTCGATTTAACAGATTAATTACATTTGTTACAAATTGCCAATTGTCATTTTCAATAGCTATAGCTATTAAAAAATAATGCCATCGTATAAACTTTTATGGTATGGGGCGAGTCACTCATTTTGACACCATTTAATTTCACCATTAAATTTCAGACCTGATTCATTAAAGCATAAGCGCAGATGTGAAGTTGGTTGATATGGCCAATCCGATATAAACCAATGTAGCAAGCCAGATGTGACCCTGCACCTCTCTTAAAGGCCTAACAGTCAAGAAATGATGGTTCAGCACTTCTAGAATCACGTCGGGATGTGCCCTTGTTAAACGGATAGGAGTGCGCATATGGTGTAATCAAGGTAGGCATAGTAGTAATTGCACTTGAGAGACTGGGTGAGGCTGTAGAATCTGTTGACTCCCATCCATCCACACACCACAATGGGCCTCAGGGATCTCAACTTACGACGAAAGTATTTTGCCGAAGGGTGGAGTCCAAACGCTACCCTTCTGGACCGTAGAACCGCCTGCCCGACTTCCCCCACCTTAATCCCCAACGGCAAAGTCACATGAAGTATGGCAGGAATAATGACTACAAGCATTGGGAATACAACGTGTATGCCTATTGGCAACAAGTCGATCATTGTGATGGCCCCGTAATTAGCACCTGCCACATACACTACTGTTCAAGTTCCACTCACAGGACAACAAATTGATTGGACAAATCCGTTGATTGAACGTGGGTGTCACCTGATACTAAGACAGTCCTAGCAATAACTTGTGCCGAGAACAAAACTTTATTCTCAGTTCACCCCTTAGTGGGCTCTTTTGTCGAGAACTATGTGCATCGTTATTTCATTACTCTGGGTGACATTGGCTACGAGATTCCAATTGAGGCTAGATCCAAAGAATTCTATCAAAGTAATGTTGAAAGGTCATCATGTATCAGAATGACGGAAGCGGTTGAATGGACGTTATTAGTGCCTGCAACAGCTAAAGGACTTTGGTCAGTCTTTCGAATGGTACCTACACCTTATCGATTCGGAAAATCTTTCTGTCAATGGCCTACACATGACGCATTTTTGGTCACATGGTCTACAACGCCTTCATTTGGTTACACCCTTCTCAACCCTAACTGTCGCCCTCAGGATGCCTGTGAAATTCGAATCTTGCGCTTGAATGAACAACTTTTTGATGGTTTCCGAGAAACCAAAGATTGCAGATTAGAGTGTGATGAATTTTTGTACACTTCAATCGAAATTATACAACCTGGCCGATTGGACATTGGACGATTCTTAGAGTTCTTTCGATATGGGGTTCCACAAACGACTAGGTGTATATATGTAAAGACGGTGACGTACTTCTAGGCTAAAATTGACGACCCCAAGTCGCCTTGGTGGATTCATGCCGGTTTCCTGATGTGCACCGCGGCAAGTGTCTAGACATAGAGATGCCCTGGCGGGGAAATGGCTCGGTCATTCCCACGAGGTCTGGTATTGAACATTGGACGATTCTTAGAGTTCTTTCGATATGGGGTCCCGCAAACGTCTAGGTGTATATATGTTCAGACGGTGACGTACTTCTAAGCTAAAATTGACGACCCCAAGGCGCCTCGTTGGATACATGCCGGTTTCCTGATGTGCACCACGGCAAGTGTCTAGACGTAGAGATGCCCTTGCAGGGAAAAGGCTCGGTCATTCTCACGTCCCACGTGGTCTGGTATTGAACATTGGACGATTCTTAGAGTTTTTTCGATATGGAGTTGGCAAGTGTCTAGATGTAGAGATGCCCTTCCGAGGAAATGTTACTTTCATTCTCAGGACATAGGTATACCAGGACGTACATGTGGTATCCTTCAGAGGAAGACAAGCATTCGGAGTACCCGCCAGGGTACCCTATTTTGATAGTACTAGAGTTATTCGTCGTGTACCGTGATATACCGAACGTTGCGCAATGCCCGAATCGCATCCGTCCTTAACAATGCAGATACCCACGCAAGCATCCATGCTCATATCAGCTATCGACCCTCGGAGGGAGTCACTCAAGTCGGTGATGTAGAATAAACTTGGATTGACTGTCAGCGTTTAGCAATAAGCAAAATGGAGGTGTGATACAAGGAAGCTACCCATAATAAAGCGGGGTATCAGTAAGTGAAAACATAATGTCCACGATGTTCTGAGCAACATCCATTCCGAGTGCTTACCGGAAGGTTGGCTACTTTGATTCGTCTTTTCCGCGTTGATATCGGCATTTCATTCCGCTGATGTAGTGGTCCAATTGGGCACCCGAAGATAAATACTTGATTGGCAGTTGTCGCAATAAACAAAAACATGCAGGGATACAATCACCACGTCTGTGATCCGCCACTCCAAACCTACGTCCATCCAGTGTACTCGGTACGCGGGAAAAAAACTAATGCACTCCTTTTTGCATCGATGGTGTAATTGGTGGTGCAAGGATTAACAATGTAGTCCACATTTGAAGGTATAATCGCCCATCCGCGCTTTCCATTATGGCAGGAGTTACGATACGTCAAAGTAGACAAATAGTTGAACTGCCATTATCTGTTGGCCACAAAAACGCATGGTACATTTTAAACGTGGTAAATAATGCTAAGGTTGATAATTGCATTTAATAATTTTCCAACATCCAACACAACAAATCATCTTAATTTTGAAAAAAATGGTCTACATTACATGAGCTCAATAATACTTTTGAAGCAGAGAAACATCCTTTTTAAGTCATCGCGTTATGTTGCAGCCAGCAGAAGAAATAAGGTCACAACCACGCTTTACTTCACTATAGTGCATGCCCTCGAAACACTGCATGCGAGTCCTGATACAGAGGCATTGTGATATACAGTCACGACGTTTCGGCAAAATATTAAGTTATCTCAGATTAATATCTCATCATTCCTTTTCTACGCAGTTATAGTAAACGGTACAATCTTCCGGGTCGCCCTTTATTCCATATCCAGTGCACGCTGGAATTAGAAATGAAACAACGCAGTTCATCAATCGTATTCATTTTCGTTCCCTCAATATAATCTGACCACATCGTACCTCCAAACTTTACTGGACCTAGTCCTTGTTCAGGGTCCGGAACGGTGCAGTTTGCATACGCTGGGGAGTCGCATCTCAGGCCAATTTTATTCCAACGCCTGGTGGAGTCGCATCGAGTTTGATACCTTGAAATGAAAACACGTGCATTGAAAAATTAAAATACGTAGCTAGGAAGCAGTATTCATAGACAGCCCATTACCACTTTTGATTCCAACATCTGTAGAATATCCTACAATCCGTACTGTCTCCCTTCGCATACTCCACATCGTCCTTGCAGTCTGGATGAATGAAATGTTATGAATAATGAAAATCTGCTAATCTGAAGGGTTAACGACCGTACTATCTCCAAATGTTGGTCGGTCTTGAATCAGCTCTGGATCTCCAACTGTGCAGTTAGCGCCCTCTATCGCGTCACATGACCGGCTGATTTTGTCATAGTGCTGAGCTGGCATACACACGCGTCGAACCCTTGACATAGTTGATACAAATCGTTGATACAATCGATACTTTCTTTTTCATTTACCAACAAAACAATTTTACCATTTTCCACTTTCGCATGTGTCGTACTTTGAACAATCAGTCATCACCCCCTAGAGCCCAATGGCCCTTCGGTGCACGCTGTAGTGGGTTTGAAAATAATATTTTACGGTAAATGAAAAAAAAGCCATTTTTTTGCATGTCAAACGTATCAACATTCTTACGTTCCGACGACGGTGGTGCTGTCGTGGTGGTGGACTCCGTGGTGTAGCCGCATCCGTAAATAGGGTCACAGGTCGCTGTCGTGAACCTGTCGCCATAGTACGGACAACACGGTTGCGCTGGCCAAGACCCGTAGTTCATGGCGCTGTAGCAATAGTCGCATTTCCTTTTATTAGGATTCCACGTCATTGGGACGCCATGCTCCTCGTCCATTCCACAGTCTCCCAATCCGGGGGTGGAGTTGCCCTTGACCATGAAATTGTAGGTGCTGCTACAAACAGACGTGGCCTGGAAGTCGTACCGTTCATTGAAACACCAATAGTCATCTAAGTACTCGGATTTGGTAATTTCTGGAAGGTTTGCCCAAACGTCGCAGGCCCCTGTGCATGCTTGACCGTTCAGGGGGGTTTTGGTTGGGGCGTCCGGATTCCAGTAATGGCCGAAAGGACATTTGTTGTAGTTGTAATTGGCACCTCCAGATGAATTCGGAAAGCAGTTCGCATATTCGCCGCAGTACCCTCGTTTGTAGGTAGAACATGTGCCGGGAGTGCAGGATTGCCAGAAAGGAACTCTTCGTACATATGGGGGCACTGTAGTCGTCGTCTGAGTTTGCGCCTCTATTAAACCTAACTCCGCAAGGAGCACGAAGAATGCTAGCAGGATTATCAAAACCTTCATGCCGAGGCTACAGGCTACTACTGATGTGTTCTTCCAATGACATTAGGTAAATGTATTGATGAGGTAAATGACAAAGATGAAATCAGAACCACATGAGATAAACACACAAGGTAATCATTTAAAGGACATATTGTCGCATACAATTTGAATCTGGCGATGAATGGCGAAGAACAATGCGTACATAGTTTGTAATGTGCTTCATAAAAGTATTCCAGGAAACATGTATTACCCTTGCTACTACAGTTGCCACCGTATGTGTAACTAAATTCAATTGATTGCATAGAATGCCTTGGAAACCTGGAGTGAGGTACCATACAACGCCTAACCATACGTTGTTATATCAACGCCAGATTATACATTCACTTGTATTCAATTTACACTTTTAATACGTGGCATGAATGCTCCTTACAAAGCATAAAAATAATATTTAGGTAATACCTTGCCAAAACGAATTACATAAAAACATAGACGACTGCTAATATGTGTTCATTACACTTGAACAAATACATTGAAACCAAATTTCTAACGAAATTCTACGAAAGTCACGAAGCTCGAAATCGAGCAGATGATGTCAGATAATTGTTGTCAGAATGGCAAGAGACAGACCCATGGAACTGATTTGTACCGCACGGAATTGTGTGGAAAATTAGCCGTTGCCGATTTGTATATTAAGGCATTGCTACTAACTAATGTAAGCATGTAACTAATCGAAGGACACGTATCCTAATTTTCAGCCTCCATCGAGCAGTACGTAGTCCTGGAGTATGGTTTGTTCTTCAACAACCAACTCCAGACCATATGTTGGACCATAATATATAAGCAACAATGATGTACTGTTTTGTCCTGATGCTGATGATATGTCTTACGTATTGCTTTACAGAGGTGAGGGAGGGGATGACAAATGTGTCGAACCATCAATGTCAAACATCTTTTGTTCGAGCAAAACCTGTTGAAACAATCGAATTCTATTTTGTTTGTGCACTTGTAGCTTGTGTCATTAATGAACATGAACAATATTATGTTAAATATAACATAACCTACAAGAAATGTTGCCGAAAGCTGTAATTGTCCTTGTATCCCTTGTTGCATACCTTTTTACATTGTACTTTATACCCTGAACCTCATGCCCGTGTACAAAGTCTTGTACCTTGTACCGTATCATTTTGCGAGCATCCTCCACTTTCTTGCTTATTTTTGGGCTCGTGGATAAACAAAACGTGTAGATTTAATTGAGTTAGCAATAAAGCTGTAACCACCCTCTATTCCTCTTCACTGTTCTTAACTATGAATATATGTACCTTACTCTTTTTTTAGTACTGCTCATAGAATGGATTTAGCAAAGCGGTCGTTGGCAAAACATTTGGTAGTTTCCACCAAATGACAGACCTTCACTGTGTGGCGGAAGGGGAAACTCATGTTCCTGTTCCTCCACACAGTACCTTCTACTGATGGTCATGGCATTCCTTCGGCACGGGGACTCGGATCCCTTATCCAATTGCCTGTTGTGCTATGTCAATTAAGACTCCATGGTGTCCTGAAACCGTATGGGTTCTGGGTGTGTACGATGAACTACCTAGCCCACTCTCTTGTGTGTGGTCGTAGTAATAATTCAGGGTATGTATTCACATAACAAATTTTCAATGCTTCGGTATAAAGTCAAATGCAAATCACAACTTGATTGAAACATTTATTCTTTTTGCCAACCAACTACTTTCCGCACTTCCCGGTAGTGGGGTTGTACGCACAACGTCTCGGGTTTAAGTATTGTTCGGCACAATTGCCTCCCATCCGTCCGAACAAGTTGGCCTTTTGATCTTCAAAGGAGTCATTTGGATCTTTAGAGTTCCACTCTCGCGCGTCGCTAATCATCGCCGCTGTGGCTTCCTTTAAGGGACCCCGACAGTGGGCGGACGGCCTCATAGTTGATTTGGCAGTGAAAGTATTTATCGCAATGCTCACAATCTGCCCTTCTGAACTTCATGAAGTTGACCGCCATTCGGCCCACAGAGCAGGGGTTGAATGCTTCTACGATGAAACCTGTTTGCATAGAAAACAATTATAATGGCATGCCAAGTGCAAAATATTTATGTTCTTTCACATTTACAAACCGGACGTAAGAAGTAGTCCCAACAAAATTGCAATGAAGAGCAAGTAGACTGGTGGACTCGTCATCCTCAATACAAAATACGCCAAAAAGAAAATATTTGGAATACGAAGGGAAACGTTTTGTAGAGGCTGGACCGGGTTCAATGACTGAATGGATGACCTGGTGAAGTTTAGCGGCTTACTTTAACCTCCTTATTGTACTATATTTTCAATTCCAGCGTGGGAACCGTTCTAATCCTTTGGATTGTGTCACATGGGTGTTCTTGTCTCGTCTTTGGTGTAGAGAGAATGTGTCACATTCTAATTGATTGCAGTATTTTCAAATGTATACGAAAACTAATGTATTGGTCTAATGCAGTAATGACACTAATGTATAGCAAAATGAAAACGTTTTGTGATTGTCGATGCAAAAGCCAGCAATAAATCCCATCCATGTATGTACATTAGATTACATAATCGGGAAAGTTCGTCCCAGCTGGACCGAAGCAAGATACGTTAGGCACTCGCTTTATCGAATAAAAGTACTTTATAAATATTTATAAATACGCACTGTCGCGAGACTGGAGCAGCTGCTCAGAAAAAAAGATTTGGTATTTTGCCCTCTAGAATTGAGTTTCATGCCTCCTTTTAAACTTCGTCTTTTTCTTTTGAAGGGTTCCCTTATTTCTCTTGGATTTGACTTGCTCTTTGGATTTTGGCGCCTTCCTCACACTATGTCTAGGATCAGCTGATGGAGCGGAGGAAAGGGTATTGGTAGCCATCAGTCCTATCCGATTGGGTGTGGTGGGAGGTTCCAATCCCACGGGGTTAAACAGACGCATTATCATTGGAGTAGTGGGGACAGGAGGAGAAGTTGTTGTAGATGCTGGTGGGAGCGCTGGAAGAGTTGGAAGGGTTGGAAACGTTGGGAGAGTTGGCCTCCCCGTTGTTGTTGTTGAATTAGATGGCCTTGGTGAGCTGGATGACCCAATAAGATGAGAGAGTGTGCCTCCCGCAGATACGACTCCAACTTTAAAAGAAGGCATGTTGAGAAGGAGGACCGGCCTTGCCCATCCCAGTAGGAGAATGGACGGGATTATCACAGGGAGAAGGAAGAGGACAAAGCCTATCAGTCCAAGTATAGGTATTCCTGGCACCAGTGCGCCCAGAAACAGCAGGCGTCTAAGTCCCAGAAGACCCAGGAAGGCCCAGCCCACCTTCCTCCAGTCGAAAAGATCAAAGTCTGATGAAAATTCCAACTCCTTCACGTCATAGTCCACTTCATCCTCATCACCATCACCCTCCTCATGTCGAAAATGCGGTTGTGCCCAACTTCCACCAGGGCCCCTGAACACTTGGGAAAAGTCCCATACATCTTCAGCTGAGGGGTAATGATGGATCTTGACACTTTTGTAACCATCGTCAATGTAATGATTTGGTGGAAAGGATGCTGGTGTTGTGGAGGAACCCCAACCAGTAGTATCGTAATCATCCTGGTTGATCTCAAGAGTTTTATCCTCCTTTTTTTTGGCGTGCTCAACTTGATTGCCATTTATAGAGTCCCCGCTTATTTCATTGTTGACAGATGATGATGAGGATTCTGGTCCACCTTTCCCAACCGCAAGGGCATTGGTATTCATCATCATCGGCGTGGTGGGTCCACCTTCTCCAAGCAGTAGTAGTATTGCCAGTAGATTGACCACCGTTAAGTAGGAGTGGCACCCAATGGATCGTGGGGGACCCTTATTGCACTCTTTTGTTGAACGTGGTAAACCCATTTAAATTGTGTATGACAACTAATTTGCACACTAGTAAAAATAAAAAATATCTAAGACATGGCTTAAATCCCTTATAACTTACAACCTTTTACAACGACGAACCTTGGCTAGGAAACGTTTAAGATAATGGATAATAGTATACACAGCCGCTCCATGGTTAGTGATTTTTAGTGTCCCCTTCAACTGCTGGACACTGGTCAGTTGGACTGTTGTGCTATTCGTAAGAATTATTTGCTGCAGCAATCTTTGATAAGGACGGAATAAGTGGGCTCGGAAATTTTGAAAGTGAAATGATGAGTGAGTGAGTGATCGTCTTGGGAGTGTAATGATCACTGATTCGAGTTTGTATGTGCTCCTAGACTACAACGAAAAAACAAATTGAAGGGAATGATGGATGGAAGGAGTGATGAGGAATATAAAAGTACTTACAAGGGAAACATCTCTACTGTCCGAAAAGGGGTAGGTGATTAGATCGAATGTGCCAATTGAAAATAAAAACATTAATGGCCCCTTGCAAGTCAATAGGCCAAAACCCTTAATTTGTCATATAGTGACATCTAGAAACATCCACTTTTGTAATATGGCAGGAAGAGTAGGGAAATTCACTTTTGTGACTCCAATGACCCTTCATAAGGCCCTCAATTCATAGTTATCAAGGATCGGATAAGTACCCTATAACCAAGACGTTGAAATGCAGTGAATAGCTTGAGTAAGGTTCCCTTGTAAGAAATCGAGTCAAACGGACAAGTGAGTGAGGAAAGAGAGAGGAAGAATGTGTTTTTTTCGCATGACCAAACCAGTTTTACTTTACTTTATAATGAACCCTAAAGTCACAGTCAAGTATTATTGACTCCCACAACATGCGTTGAGTAGAAGAAGGATTAAAAAGCTATAAAAAATTAAAAGACTCAGTGATGATGTGAGGTGAGGCTAATTTATTAATTTAAATTTGTTGGCATCTTTGGCAGTTTTCAGAAAAATTGTAGTTTTGAGAGAGAAGTCGGTCAATCAAGTCATAAGCATCACCTCAGTCACTCGTTCACTTCTCTTTGGATCCATGTAACCACTCGTGTAGACATTCTGCAGACACGCCGACAAGTTTAAACCCATAACTCACGACCACTTATACTTACAATTTGTAGAGGCGTTATTAATTTAGGATAGTAAAAAACCCGTCTGGTATTTTCCTATACCTCGGACTCCTCGTGAATGTCATGTCATGTCAGTCACTCCCCGTCATGAATTGTGTGGTTGCCACTTTGTCTTATATTTGATTCAATTACAAA
>JAQGCL010000603.1:0-12508 GCA_034699605.1 Isotomiella paraminor
TTTTTTGGATTTGGGGAGAGGGTCTCTTTCTCACGTTCGATGGGCTGGTGCATTATTTATGACGGGACCTCCAGACTGGTATCGCACCAGTTGAGGACAGGATCATAAATTTTTCCTCCAACTGCCCTGTCAATTCTGCAAAACTCTTCTGCCCTTATTGGTTTATGAGATGGTCATCTCATCTCTCCTCTTCTCTACTACGTCTCTACGACCATCCAATAAATTTGCACTCAACTATCCTTGATCCGATATGTTGGTACTAAATCCACTCTCTCTCTCTCTCCCTAAAAGATAACAATTCATGGATGGCAGGGATGCAGGTATGGAAGGTGAGAAAAGTGGATTTAGATAGGATGAAGAGATAACTTTTAAAGTGCTTAAAGGCGTTACCCTTATCGAAAGAACCGCACACGCATTTATCCCATACACCTCTTGCCTAATCTCTCGGCCAAACCAAACCACAAAATCCACTTGTCCCAGGTATCATATGAGGGAAAAGTAATAAATAACCCCTCGTCGAAGAAGTTCTCTCGAAAAAGTAGGAGTGGGTGTGTCGAATTAAAGATGAGGGAGGGTGAAACACGCCAAAAACTTTTCAATTCTTCTTTTACATATGCAGACTTCAAACTTACCAAGAAGCGAGGAAGGTTTTGAAAAACTAGACGAAAAGAGAGCATAACAAATATTCAATATTTGAATATAAAAACCAGAGGAAGGAAGGAAGAAGATTGATTTGATTGTTTGATGAATGTATAGGTATATGAGCAGTCAGGATATCTACATAACATGGTTTTTTTATCCAAAGACAGGTAACCCTAAGAAGAAGAAGAGGTATTCAATGAATGTTATCCATTCCCTTTCTCTCAAATATACCCTACCATGCTTTCTCTTCTCAAGTACTCTTCGATCTTTCGCCTCAATTTCATTTCGGAAATTGAACCCCACTTGTCGCATTCACTTTCACATCATCGGGAAATCAAACCCAAACCCCAACATTTTATTACCTTCAAAAGAGAGAGGTAGATTCTTAGTCTCTCCTATAAATAAAAGGTCTACATTTTGAGACTTAGAAATGTCAAATTAATTGTTAGCAAATGCAAACTTACACTGCCAATTATATCTATGCTGGTGAGCATTCAGTGAGCATTTTAAAGACGAGTGCAAAAAAATACAATGGTGGACCACTTTCTCCAATTTCAAATGTGATGTTGATGTTGGGGAGGGTCTAAAGTGGATTAGAATTACCAAAAAAGCGAGAAGACGGAGATAGACGGCTGTGAGAAACGGTTTGGAATGCATATTGCAGACAAAAAAAGAAGAAGCTCAATTTTCCTCTGCTGGTCCTAAAAAAAGTCGACCTTTTGGCTCGTTTGGATACTGCGATTTTCACTCTCACTCTCACTTTCATTTCCCTTTTTTCCATTTGGAATCAACATTCCAACGCATTGGAGGGACCAAAGTGGGACTGCTGCTGCTGCTTCTTCTTCTGCGGCAGATGCGATGTGGGTGGATTTGGTTCGGATTTTCTGAAAACAATGAGATTGCACGTGAAATGCATGACTAAACAAAACGCTAACACGATTTCCCCGAACCCGGATGATGGTTTTTTCTTTCTTTCTTTCTCTGTCTTATGGACGCGTAAAAAGAAGTTGGCCATATTTCTTGACATGCTGTGTGGTGGTAGGTAGCTAGATACTACAATAATCGATAAGTACCGTTTACTTAATTTCCACAATGGTATAAAAAACGGGACATAAAAGGGACCCACACGGTACAAATTAATTTGGACAATAAACGTAAATGAAACACGTGTTTATTACAGGGAATAGCCTAAGCATTTAACACAAACCTCCTTCCCTGCATAACAGAGAAGAAGGAAGACAAAGTATCTAAGACCAACAGCGTCTTTTCTTCTGCTGTATTGTTGCATTGCGGAAAGAAGAAAGTCCGCTTTTAGCACAGTCCAGCCGTATATAGTGACGCAACTATGGTATATAAGAAATTCTCGTTCGTAGAAGAAGAAGAAGAAGAGAGGCACTTTAGGACTCTTTCACCAGCAGACTGGTTAGATTTGATAGTACAGTTTTCATAAGTCCCAACACAATCTACATGAATAATTTAACTACCTGTCTCACAACCCAAAGACCAAAACCTTTCCTTACCTTCTCAAGTGATACTTTCTCCTCTCTTGCACCACACACACACCACCACCACACCACGCTCTCCTCGTCGTTTCCTCCTGGCAACTTGGCCAGTTTATTGTGCACAGAATAACAAGCACGCCATCAACCATTTGCCTATAATCGCAGAGAAAGCGAGGCAACCTCGAGCTTAGCTTCCTCTCTGCACTTTCTCCCCCCACCAGCAGCATGTCAAGAGCCAAGAGAAGGCAGGCAATATAGTTTTGCAGGGTGACTTTTGTATTAAATTTCTCAGAAGAAAGGAGAGAGGATTCAAATAGGAGGGCGACCCAAAAGCGCGATGAAACATCAGAGCACATTGAGAAGAATAGTAATGTCTTATTTCTTCTATCCTCTGCTGGAATTAAGCACAGAAAGAACACACATGCACAGGGCCAATAACAGGTAAAGGGCTGAGGGTATCGCGAAAATTTCTCCAGATAAGAGAGACCCATAGTCAAAAGAAAGGAAAGGAGTTTGAAAGGGAAAAGTGAGATAATAGGGTATGAGGACGAGGAAGAGAGAGGAGACCCTTATTAGTTTAGTTTTATTCAACTTTGTTTTCCATTCTCTTTACTAGAATCTGCCTCTATATTTGCTTAACTTTCGTCTCTTTATTTTTGCTTGGCGAGAGTTGGCAGTTCAGTTAAGCATCAGCATCATCCATCCGGTTTACGATGATTTCCCACTCCAATGGTTTCGAATAAAACTCCCTCATGAAATGAACTCACCAAAAACAAACCAAACCAAAAACTAAACAAGATCCAAGACTCAAGGAGAAAATCCTCTCTTCATTGTGTGTGTACTAATCATTTAGGGGGTCAGGTGCACTCCTTCCCTCTCTCATTAAGGAGAGAATCTATTGTCTCTAAAGTCTATAAAGCTTCTTCTCATAGCTCCAGGCAAAAAATGAGCACACAAATTTGCTTTGAGAGAACTACAGAGAATTTATTGTCCTAGATTGTAACAGAGAAATTGAAAGTTTAGTTATGTAAAGTATTGTGCATAATCAAATGAAATGAACTCCCGGTCATCATCACCATCCTCATCATCCTCTCTTCTTTCACCATTGTGTAGACAGAAAGTTATTTCACTTGTCGAGTGAAAGTGAAAGAGAGAGAGAAAGAAAAAGGCTGCTGGCAACGTCCTTTGTCACATTTTCAACTTATACTCGCGTACTTGTGTGTGCAAAATTTAATTTAGTTCAGTGGAAAGTCAAGTCAAGTCAAGTCAAGTCAAACATGAAAAGAGAGGACAGAGAACAAGGGTGAAAGCATAAGAGAGACAGGGGAAGAAGAAGTAGTGGAGTGAATTAAATTTACGTAAATGAAAAACGTGGGCCGTGATTCTGTAAACCTTTGACGAGCCATGGTTGATTTGAATTTGAATCTCTCTCAAAAAGTGAAAGTGTGTCAGTCTTCAGAATTGCAAACTGCGAAACTAGGCTTCTAATAAAAAGAGCAACAAAATTCTCATGGAAAGGAAAGGGGAACTTAACTTTTTTCGTATTGTTTTGTAATTATAATAAAGCAAACGTGGTGTAATCAAATGAAAGCACTTGACAAGAAGAGGAGAAAGTGAGTGACTACAGAAGGGCATCGGAGAAAGTAAGGTATAGTAATCCTTCTTCAAGACATAGAGAAGAAGATTATTTGCTCTTTTGGAGTGGAAATTAGGTTGATTCATGCAATTTACCAGGTCTCCTCGTCGTCGTCGACTTGACACCCTTTTCTCTTTTCTAATCTGCACCTCTTCTTCTATACCTTCTCAAACTCTCAAAAAAACTTTCTCTCTTTTCCGACTGTTATTGTTAATTGATCCCTCGTTCCTTGTGCCGGTGAGTAGTGGTGATTGGGAAATTGCCTTTGTTAAGTGTGTCAGTAAAAGAGCTTTCGTTTAAATTAAAGCGTTTTCTAATTAGTTTCATTTTCACGCTCTGGTGAAAAGAATTGACATGACATTTTGGAAGACAACCTTGGGGTAACCATCATCATCATCATTTCCTTTTTATTTTCTCTCTCGGAAGTGACCACCACCGGGTCGCTATTGAGTCCTTTCTCAGAGAAGATTATTTTATGACCAGAGTGAATTTAGTGAAATTGATATTGTTGACATTTCCCTCTCTCCTCGACTTGACATTTCCTTCCATTCAGGCAGGTCTCAAAAGGCACATCTTTTAGACGACGACACGAGGACACGAGACAAGTCAAGTCAAAGTCAAGAAGAAGATAAAGAAATGCTGAAGTCACACTCCTCCTCAATACTCCTCTACGAGGAGTCATGCCGACAGAATTGGTTGCTCCATTACCATTTTCGATTAAAGTGGTCAGTTGAATGGAATGAATTAGGGTTGAGAGAGGGAGAATAGAGAATATAGACTTTTGGTGATTGGGAGAACTGACTAATCTTGAGAAAGAGAAAGCACACATTGGCTGCAAGTGCCGCATTACGTGTTGGTGAGGAGGATGAGGATCCCTCTCGTTCATCACATAATTAATTGGTATTCGCATCAAGTGGTACGACCCAACGACTATACGACTGTAGGGGAGGGTGGTGGTGGTGGGTGTGTGATGAAAGGCGATGAGAGAAGAAGAAGAAGGAGTAGTAAAGTAAAGCGCTTCAAATTCCAAATTAAATTTCCCTCAACCGCACTTCTTTCCTTAGATAGACGAGCGTGTGAGTGAGTGACTGAGTGAAGTGAAGAAAGATCAAGAAGGCTAAGAGAAAGTTGAGCCCCAAAGATTTCCCAAGTCGCTTGTCCCTCTATTGGTTTGTCGATTGGATACAAAAACATCCGTTTCAACTTTCGCCTTCTTCTTCTTCTTCCTACCTCGTCCTACTGCCCAGACCATTACTTTGTACTTTCTCTCTTCCCAACCAACTGCTTATGCAATAAAGAAAGAGAGAAAGAAAGAAAAAGCAGGAGAAGAACATGGACCAAACTTGCGTGGTCAGTTAGTTTAGTTTAGTGGCTCCTTTCATCTTCATAGAGAGCTGCTTTTTTGGTTAGGCCAATATATATAGGATTGATCGGACAACGACCACCTATTTTACCTTCCTCGTTCACATAGAAACGTAGTCAAAAAGGCGAAAAAGTGCCACTCACGCGAGGAAGATTTTATTTTATTTATTAAGTCGTGGTGGTCATTCATTGACGTCTGCAACTGCATCCTTCCATTGGTAGATGATAGAGAACTTCGGACCCTTTTATTGTGGTCATTTTGTTCTTAAACAGGTTGAAACTGCAAATTGGTTTATCTCGCGCTCTGAAAAATCTTGGTCTGTCAGTTTTTTTCTTAAAATAGCAACGGTATATGGACCATTTTTTTTAAAAGAAAACTTTTACTCGCATCAGCATATGAATCTATAAAAACTGTTGATTTAGTATTATAATGTGAGAGATTGAACGGCCTACTTGTAGAAGATATATACGTATCCTCCAGGTGAAGCGAGGAAGAAGAAGAAGAACAAAGCATCAGCATACGAAATGGACGGGAAGTTGAGACTTTCTTTTTCACAGCATATTTCAATACTTATTACAAAAGACTCATGGAACAGGAGCATTTCATTACTTGTCCTGCCTACAACACACAGCCCAACTGCATTCTTTCATTTTCTGTCTTGTCTTTCCTCTCTTCTACGAAAGCCAGAGGAGAGAAGAAGAAGAAGAAGCGAGGACTTCAAAAATATTTCATTTAATTTTGAGGATGAGAGAAAGCAAAAAAGACAGGGAAAAGTCGGTCCTTCCAACAAGTTATTTTTCAACATTATAAGGAATCCACCACGTCCATCACATCACACATCATAGGTACCTCACGCGTCGTCTTCGCTTCAAGGAAGATGATACATGAACATCACATCATATATTGATCTACTAAAACTTTCTCCCCGGCTGCAATTTCACTGCACACAAAGACAGAGGGAAGTTTCACTTTCACCTCCACACCAACCTTTAGTTTATATACTTCAGAGAAGAAGAGGGGGGAGAAGGATAATGCAATATCGTTAATAATGGGAAACCTCAGCCTGCCTCTGTTTACTTTCAATACACGTGCTGTTGATTCAAGTCAAGTGTGCCCTTGGTTCTAATCGTAAAGTGTGGTTTGGTTTGGGAGAGTCACCACAAAGGCAATTAACCGATAGGTCAAAAGGAACAAGACATAAAGTAAAGGTACAAAAAGAGAGGGAGGCCAATGAACCAAATCCAAGTCCCATGGGGGTAAAAATTGAAATAAATTGAATCTATTTTTCCATTTGTAGACTTATATTGACCGTGAAGTTGAAGTTGCACTACCACAAGTCAACTCTTTTATTTTTCTTTCTTCTTCTTCTGTTGGAATTCCTTCCCTTTCTTCGATGATGCAGGCTGTGAAGCAGAAAGGAAAATAAAATAAAAATATTTGGATAAGCTTCGGGACAGAGAGAATGAATCCTCTTTCAGTTCAGGGTTAAAGCAAAAAAGAGAAACAGAGAAAAATCTCGACGGTTATAACGGTATTTTATGAACGTTGAAGTTATTTTATATCCCCCATTTTTGTTATTTTTGTATGAAAAAAAAATCACAAATCGATTATTTATACGTTCCACGTTCCACAAGGCTGATATATAAAGAAAAACATTTATTTCTGTTTAAATTTAAAGAGCCATTAATTGAATGTAGGCTCTCTTGTTGGTCGTCCTCGTCGTATCTTTATTTCTTGAAGAACACTTGTTCTTTTTTCTTGTGGGAGAGAAATGAAAAAGAAGAAGAAATGGATCCATTATTAATGATTTACTCTCCCTCACGTCCTAATAGCCATAAACATGGTGAGTTTCCCATTCAGAGAGAAGGAATCATTTGAGTTGAATGCCAACTAAGCCTCTATGGTCGAGCCGTAAAGGGCTGCCCAATCGTAATTTCCTTTGATGTAGATATTATAAAAGAAGAATCGAGGTGTAAGTGCAGAGAGAATACTACGTGTTATGATCCAGAAGAAGAGAGAGAGAGACCTGATTCCAATACTACTTTTAGGTAGTTGAGAGAGGGGGAGGAAGGATTTTTGGTGTGGTTAAGTGAAGCTGAATGACCACCCAAACGCAACAATTACGTAACATTAGAGAGATGTGAGAGAAAGCGTTGCGTAAAGTAAAAGTCACAAAAAAAATCTAAATTGCATCTCCGGTGCGATATGAGCGTACGTGGATGGAAAAAGCGTAGAAAGTGAAAGCTACGTTTTACTTTGTTCCTTCATCTAGCTTAGTATTGTTGTCCGGCCTCTGTCCGTTTCCCCCAAACTTTCTTTTTCTAAAAGCTCCATAAGTCCCTCGATTGTTACGAATATAACAAAAGTTGCTGACAAAAATCTGTTGCTATTTATTCGGCTGTTATTGTCATCCCGCACCAGACAACAAATAGAGTCATCATTCAGATTTCTTCTGTGCTGCAATGCATTATTTTTCTGTCTTGGCCCCTGCTGGAATCGATTTAGGTCCTAGTAAGTAACACCACCACTAAAAAGAAACGCATTGTATACTGGGCAAGGTCTCGCCTCTGTCTTTTTCTTATTGAACAAAAGGCGTTCGTTCGTTGTGTGTATCTGTATCCTGATAATTTCACAGGGAAATGGCTTTTTCACCAAATCTGTGTGGCCGTTTCGGTGGTTGAGTTTTATGGCAGGATGTTAGATTGTATCAAATAGAGAAAGCGAATGCTGGAAGCGGAATGGGTCTCTTTCCTTGAATAAATGCCCTGTTTATATCTCCACTTGAGAAATAAAAGTAAATAAATAGCCTCATTTCAGTCTGCATTTGTAGGCTGTAATGTCCAATAATGTGTTGGAATCGATGAATGCCAAAAACCTCTCTCCAACTTTCACTATACATTCTGCAATGAATCCATCCACCCTTTTTTACCTTTTTAAGAATTGCAATTTGTGTGGGTGATGGACGGTTGAAGAGCTTCACTCATCCATGACATGACCTGTGGAAGGGAAGTGCAACATTTAATAAAGAAGCCAAAAAAGAAAGGTGAAAGTGTGTGAGAGAGAGGGGGAAATTGAATGAATGGTGGGGGGAGACAGGTGTTGCTCTCCTTTAAAGGTGCCCCTTCTGGTGGATGATGCGCGGAGACTGATTTATTCCACTTGAGAGAGAAAAGACGTTCCCTTTCAGTCTTGTTTTTCCATCCGATTGTCTTTCAAATCTTGGTCATAAATATTATCCTTCTTTCCTCTTCACCTTTTCCGCCTTTAACCCCGGAAGGTATCAGACAGACAGACAAGAGCCAAAGCTAACTAAAAACTTCATGACTTTCTCCATGCTCTTTTTCCGTTCAAAGAAAAGAGGAGAGAAAAAAGATAGTCGACGTTTGATGGCCTTACGGTTGATAGAAAATCGAAATCCCATCGGGTATAAATCCCCCATACTATTCACCGTTTGATCTAAATCCGCGACTTCACTTCACTACTTGAGTTCAGAGCCTTTTGGATCTATCCAACTTCTTCTTCTTCTTCGTTTAGCAAGAGAGAATATATACACAAAAAGTCAAACACAAGAAGAGGTTGGAACGTCAGACTTGTCATTTGCAGTTAAAGCAAGCAAGGAAAAAAGAAAAGTGACACACACACACACACACACTCACACCCAGAGAACGATTGATACCCTTTAAAATATTATACGCTTATCCATTTGCATAGTATCAAAGGGTTTACACGGTGATGGTGATGTGACAGGGTGTCAAAGGCAGTCACATTCTTTATCATGACATGACGTACGTCTCCGACACATTTCCCTATGACGATGATCAAACAGTAAAGGTTTCCTTCTTATTATGATTTAGTGACTGCGAAAGAAGAAGGAAAATGCTGGACGTTTTGCTTTCTCCAAGAAAGAAATCAATACGTCTTGATAACGCATCATTTGGTAGCATAGATCTGATCTGGGGGATTGTGTATTTTGTGTGTGTGAGGGAAAAAATAATCCAACCTGTCCAGGACTACTGTAAGAGCTTTCCCTTTCCCTTTTTTCTTGGAGTGTTTAGTCTTGTTTGTTTGTCAAGTGTGAAGAAAGTTAGGATGAATGGCTCAATTTACAGAAGGGTGACGACGACCATCAAGGCCATCCGTGACCTGTCCTACTTAGATTGTCCTCTTGAATAGAAATGCTCCGTTTTTTTTGCTTTTTTTTGCTCAGATTGAAGAAGTGACAAACAAGATAGCCAAGCCATAGCCACCAGTCACTTTAAGAATCCTACTTGGCCTACATCTAGAGATAAGATCAGAGGTAAACCGTACACAGGATTCATTCATCATCGCCAGATTTGTTTTGTGAGACATCCAGGGGTCCCTTCCTTCCTATCAGTCAAACATTTGATTTGAACAAATGTCGCCGTGTGTTTGAATTGAATTGAAATGTGTTTTTTGAGAGAAAAACAAAAGTCCAAGAGGAAATTGGCATCTTCAATCTTGCACCGTTTTGTATCATTTCCTTGAATTGGAGAATTCCTTGAAGAAGTAGAATAGAAACAAACAAGCAGAACTAAGCCAAAGTGTGAGAGAAAATTTGTAACACATTGGCTTGAAAAAGAGAGGAGCAAACTGCAAAGGCTGACGTGGTTTGATATACGAAATGACACACAGGTCATGTATTCAACATTGCTTTGGTATTTGGTATGCAGGACCAGAGAGATGGATTGCCACTCCTCTCTAAACATCTTTGAAATTGAAATCACTTTCCCTTCCCCTCAAAAAATATTACTTTCTCTCCTTTTCCATTCATTCATGGCTAAAAAGTCAAACAACTCAAGGCACGATTTGGTCTGCAAAATTGTAGTGAATTGTCAGAGTGCCCCAGTCAAGAAAAATGTATGGCCTTTCTCAACGTAATACATTAACTTGGCAAGGGTAACCCAAATTGATGATTCGATAGCAGTTTACCACGTAGGAATGATGCGAAAACTATGCCGATAGACAGACTAAACTTTGGGTAAAAGTGAAAGTTAGTCCTCCAAGTTGGAAAAGAGTAGAGTAGAGCAGACATAGAGCCCCAAGTAAATTTGCAGTTTCAACTCTCTTGAGATTTTGAAAAGCAGGCTATGGGATACCTAACCTACTATGCATGTAACAGAATCTGGTTAGAGAGAAGCCTGCTTATCAATTCATGTACCTTGTCTGTCTCTCTCTCTCTCTTCCAATCTCCGGATAATGCTGATCCTAGGGAAGGGGAAGGTGTCGGCAATTCGGATTCATTTCATTTGTAGGGCAGTAAAATGGTAATTACACAGCACGTATATCTCATCTCATCAAGAGAAACTTTCCTTTTCTAACTTAGATATAAACTGCGGAGGGATAGGGATCCTCTCTTGCATTGGAGAGGTGAGAGATTTCCATTAAACGCTCTGCCTTCAAATAGAATGATTTCGACATAGTAGAGATGCTGAATGTTCTGTAATTTTGGACAAGTTCTCGAAATTTGTTTTCTCATCTCTCTTTCAGCATCACCTTGATCTAAAGAACGTTGAAAACATTTCACCACTCTCTCTCTCTTTTCCCATTTCATTGTTAGTTTTGATTTCCTAAAGTCTTTTGATACATTTGAACTTTACAAAGGTATCCTTTTAATACAAACAGAAGAGCTTGTCAGACTCAGCAAGCAGCCACTTAATTTGTGTGAAAACCCTTTGTGAAAGTGTTGTCGCTGCAGGAAATGTGTGTGTGGTGGTCTCTAATTCCAATTCCTCATGTATCCATTTCATTTTCACAAAAAGCGAGTGTATAGATTTTGTATTTGTCAGATTTGCCAGCTTTCACATTCACTCACTAAAGACTAAAACTAGGGTCATTTGCATTTGGACTCTGTGTCCTGTGTCCACTCTGGGTGAGTAACTGGATGGGACTGGGCCTGCCAGATAGCCTTATCTTTAGAGATTCCGACAGGACAGAGCTCCTCTGTGCTGACTAATGAGTGTTACTGAATGTTGACACTTTCATTTTACTCGTTCAATTTCCGCACGTTCTGCACTTTCCCTCTCTCTATACGTATACTCTAAGCTGGAGTGGATTTGAATTGTAGACAGACCTTAAGCAAGAAGGGGAGCCATTTCACCGTTGAGTAAATCGGAACAAGGCCGTTAAAATTTGAGGATGCTAAAGACAAATATGCCGGCCGTAGAAGTAGAATTTAGATACCTAGAATTCTAAATGTTTTGCACATGTTGTTTGTGTACTACTATGTCTTCTTCACATCCTTGAACTACATGTTTGGCAACTAACTAAACTTAAACTAAACTACTCATCATGTCAAAGAGGAATATCTCCTCAGTGGCTAGGCTGAGGTAGTTAAGTAGTCCTCAGATGGCTTGGCTTTTGGTTTGACTTTGACACTGGTTTTGCTTTCCTATGGAAAGTAAAGTAAACAAGAACGGAAGTTGTGTGTATGGAGGAGGAATGTTGAATGTCCGGATTTCTAAATCACGTTTCGTCTCGCTCATTGATTTCATTTTCATTTGGAGAGCCAAAAGAGGGGTGTGCCTATGGATGACGATGATAAGAAAAAAGGAAATGAAGGCTTGACTTCCTCTCTGAATACTTATCTATATCTCAGGACGCCCCGGACCCAGGTCATGTAGTAATGTATACTCCATTTCATGTCCTACATTTCCTTGATTATGTATACCCTCCTCTTAATTATAAAACATGATGCTTTCCTCCATTTCTCATCCCTGGACTTGACAGAATAAGAACGCAGCGTTTGAAGTTGATTGACGAGAGGTGCAGATGACAGGTTTTGCCTTGCCTACGGTCTTGTAGTAAATGTAAAAGTGAATCAAGGGAAATTAGGACGGGACACAGGTCCAAAAAAGAGTTTTTTGACAACTGAACTTTCCAAAGAGTTCTGCATTTTCCCCATACACATACAATGCATAAAGCAAATATTATATTGGACCTACTTACTTACATAGAGGTAATAGAATATTGCAAAGCTTTCAGTTTAAGTAGGACGTTTTTGCTTGTTGTACTACGTGTGTCATGGAGGTTTTTGAATATGAAGCTCTTTCTTTCCTTTTCATTTCATTTCAAGTGTTGTTGAATTGCAACAAAAGTGACGGAGAATAAGAAAAAGTAAAAATAGTTGGAGAGATGAGAAGAAGAGAGGAGGAGGACACCCAACAGTCGAGACGTGACTCGCCTTTGCAAAATCCTCTCTCTCTCTCCTGACCTGAAGTGAAGGAAAGAAAGTTACCGTAATGTTATGTTATGTGATGTTTGGTTCAATTACATAAAAAATTGGACTACTTCTCCATTTCAATACTCGAGAGACTGAAATTAAACTGAAACTTCAAACTTCTTCTC